>OOFC01047138.1:0-12432 GCA_900323345.1 Pseudochromis fuscus
ATGTCTGCAAGAATCAAGCCATCACCTTACCAAGTGAAAGTGCTCAAGCACCATGAGTTCCTGAAACTGAATGGATCTTACTTCTTTAGCATCAGACCAGGCAAAAAAGCTGGAGACCCGACTGTGCATGACTTGCGGGCTCTTCAGTTTAGCAGTGAAGGCAAGGTCCATTTCAAACTGTCCTTCTCAGCAGCCTCTGTGTGGGAAGAACTGCCACAAAGGGTACAGGTGCCAAATGGGCCAATGGCATGGATAAGATTGTTTCCATGTGCTCTACCAATCAAGGAGAGAAAGTTCCAAGACCTCCAGTCAATGAAACCCATCATGCCTGTCGAGTGTCATCACTTCTTTGACAATTTGCCACACTAATAGGCATCAGTCAAGAACCTAGCAAAGAAGAGCTTGAAGGAGAAGTGAAAAAAATGCACATGCCTCCTCAGCATTATGTTTAGTTAGTTTGTTAGATATGCTTTATTCCTGACGGAGTAGAAGGTTTAAAAATGCCTAAGTCATAAAGACATGTTCAAAAATTTGCCTAAGTCATTTAATTCTCTCATGTACCATGTTTGACTGACATTGCTGTTTGTATGTCAATAGGCATCTGTTGTTATAACAGTTTTGAATAAAATTGTTAGTAAAAGTCATATATTCAGCAAATGATTCAGTTTTTTGTGTTTCCTGAAAATTTTGAAAAAATGACTTAGGCGATTATTTTAAGAAGGCGTCGATATAATAATATTATAATATAATCCTAATGTATAATAATAATATGACCTTGTTCAGAGGCCTCAGTGAGAACTCATTTGGACATATTTATGGATCGATACACAAAGTTAAAGTACATTAGAGTTTTTCAGGGACACACTTCTCTACGATGGTTTTATGAAGTCGATGTGACTAAAGGAAAGTGTTTGAATCTGTGGTTCAGATTTGAAACCATGTGAACCAGTCTGTGTTTTCATCCCTTTGCAGCAGATCAGGGAAGGTACAGACACTGTGAGGCCTAATTATCTTACTGTTGAATATTTTCACCACCATACAAAATTAATATTTCCCTATATCTGAGTGAGTATACTCTTAAAAACATGACACATCCGTAGTGATAAATACATACTTTAGGTTCATTTTTTTAGTCTTTTGAAAATTTCTAAGAAGATTTCAAACCAATTCTGAAAACACTCTGTTCAATGAGTTTGTCTTTCAAAGGGACTGACAGAAAGTTGTTCACACAGTGATGTCAGACTAAAGCTCAGCTGCAGGAGGTACCAGTCAGACTCTGTTTAAGCAAAGCTTGTATTACAGGCAGGAGATCACTTCTGACTTCACTATTTAACCTAAACTTTCATTTGGAAAGTGTAGACTGAATTAGCAAAGGGCAGCTCAAAAGGTTCACACAACTTAACACTTCCTGTAACAATTTTAAATTAAAAGCCCTATATTGTTTCAGTAGAGCTTTTATTTTGAAATATTTTCAGACACATATGGTACAACAGCCATCAGACTGCATGTTTTTCCTCCTCTTATTTTCTGAATACTTTGAACATTGTGCAGGTCTGATGTGTCCTGCTGGTTGACCATCAGTGCCTTTATCTTATATATAAGATATAATGTTTACTCCAGCAGGTGAGGATTTGCTACTGATGTGGATGCTCTGGACAATGTTTTTATTTGCAGATTTTTCTCTTTTATTTATTGATTTAGTTTGTTTGTTTTTCTCTTTTGAATCAGACACAGTGTTGATGGCATCACAGTTCGTGTCTCAGACCATGTGAGCTCCACACCAGAAGTGTTTGGGTTGTGATTTGTTTTATTTCTCTTAGAAATCAGAATGAAACCAGCTGCAAAGGAGGAAATTCCCCTAAAAAGTAGAAATAGTGTGACCCTCACCTGTGGTGTCTTCCTGCAGTCCCACGTCAAAAGCCAGTTTGTCTGTGGATGAGCGGGAGGTGGACAGGCAGCACAGGTACTAAACACAGAAACAGGTCAAACAAACAATCATGATCAGCTTTGAATTACACTTGATTAATGATTGGTATCCTTTCTGGAAATCAACAGTCCAGGAACCTCACCATCACTTTTATGGGAAACAGGCAAAGCAGTTTGAAGAGGTGAAATCATATCATACTCATCACAATAGAAACAATAACAAGAACTTGAAAAAACAACCCACAACACCCAGCCCAAATGAACAAACACAAAAACAACCAATTCAACCAATGCACAACTCAACTGGAAGTTCTGAACTATGAAAACTTTCAATACAGTAATAAACCAAGTGAACATTTGGAACACCTACTACTACACAAAAAACAGAAAGAAACAGAAAGCAATCAATTCATCAATACTCAACTCTACAGGAAACATAACGCAAAATCCACAAGATACAAGTAACATCATTCAAAACTTTACACCAGACTACACTCACCAGATAACGAACCCAACCAATCAGAAATAGATCCGTTCTTACAAAACCTGAACCGTTCTTCTTGAACCATCACCTGATCATGGTGGAGGAGTTTGAGAACCCTTATGACCCTTGGAGCTATACTACTGGGGTCATTTCCCCCAGTAGGGTCTCTCATGGCAGTTTGGTCCTTGGTGAAGAACGGATCAGAAGACCCCAATGACAGAGAAAAACAAGAGTCTGGTGCCTCCTTCGGGTGCATCTCAACCTCTCTGCACTAAGTTTGAACTCTCGCGAGATTTTGTTTGAACTCTGCTTGATACCGCGAGATTTCGGGCGCCGCGCTCGAAACAAATATGGCCGTGGCCACACTCACGGCATGAGTGTGGGACCGACAGGTGTGCGTGCTGCTGCAGATGCCTCCGCCGCCGTGATCTTCCACACTGCAGGGTTTCGGGGTCTTTCTGAGCGGAACTGGTGAGTGCTAGACAGAAGCTGTGAAATGTTTGTCCATGGTTGCGAACCAGTCAGCCGGTGCTGGCGCTGGTTGTACTTGTTTGCACCTTTTGTTTGATTACTATGGTTGCTACAAGCGCCATGGTTATTCTGTGTGCTTTGTAATTATTTAGACAACTGACAAGTTTCATGCTAATGAAATGAATGGTGAGACGCCATTTCAATGGCAAATGGTATTGATTTTTAGCATTGAAGTAATTAATTATAGACGTCTGACTTAGAGTATTTTGATGAATCCTTGATGTGTATAAATGAATTTTTTTGTGCAGTATTGGAAGTGATGCTAATGTACATTGAGATTATTGGACACATGATTATTTACAGTGAATAACGGTGATTTGTTGAATGCTTACTGATTTCATGGTCCTGCTTTGTATAGGCCAGGTTCCATGAACTGGATGGCGAGCTAAGCCCCGGCCTAAAGATCACAGAGGCCAAGACAAGAGTGAAAATCTCTGCCGGTGTGGTATGAGAAGCTGCAGCCCTCCCTCACACACACACACACACACACACACTAATACACTACCCCGTGCACAACTCTCATGGACTTCCCCCCACTGGACCGCTGGATTTGGAATCGTTCCCTTGGATTGTAGCGTGTGTGACAATGAGGACTGTGAACCCATTGGACTCCTGAACTATGGTGCACCCTGTACATATGTTGTAAATAATTGCTCCACTCACTATCTCATCACTGTACAAAATACATCGCCACTAAGCACTGCATTACTGTGTTTGTATTCATTGAGTACCCCATTTTCCTCTGAGTCGAATTAGATCTTCTGATGTTAGCCCACTGTTACCACTACACAAACTAAACTGCCGCATTATACATGCTACAGGAAAAAGTGGCGAGCCAGCCAGGAGGAATTTGGTTGTGCTTAATGTTTGCACTTGCATATTGCCATTTTGCAATTTGTGATTGTGGTTCAGTGCATTAGAGTATTAATTATGGATGTATTTTTGAAACGTGGCATCAAAATTCCAAATGCTGTACTGGTTGAAGGCATGACAGAGTCGGTAGGTGACGAAGCAGTTGATTTCCTCAAACAGTATGGTTCAATTAGTAATACTTATCTGGTGTCTACAGACAGGTCAGATTTTGACGGCACGCTCGTAGTTGAGTATACTGATGGTGAGGCTATAGAAGCATTGCGCCCTATTTTACCATATACATTAACAGCTACGAAAGAGACGCTCTATCTCTCTGAGCTGTCAGCCGTTTCCACAGATCATTTTGCTAGAACGAAAACCAAGTCTTTCTGATCTGAAGAATTGAGCAAAACTGACTGGTGTAGATTACGTTGAAGTGCTTAAATCAATGATGACTCAGATTGGACCGTCTGTTACTGAGCTGCAACCTAACCCTGCTGTCAGAATGTCACCAGTCCAGACCGGGCCCTCTGCACCACCTCAAGACTCTGCGCAGAGGGAGTCATCCACCCAGTCAGCTTCAGCTGCTACAGGAAGGCTCCCAGACCCTGTGCCCCGGTCAGCACCTGAGCCTGGCACCAACCCATCAGCTCCTACACCACAGGCGGGAATGAGACGCACAATTTCCAGCATTGATGTCCATCCACCTGAGGTACAGCGCTATGTAGTAGAGCATATTGTGAAAAATTAAGAGGGTGCTGTACATCACCAGAGGCTCAGGGTGTTCTCTGGTCGGACGCCCAGACCTCCACATGAGTCTGATTATGAGGCCTGGCGGGCCAGCGTGGACTTGATGTTGAGGGACCCATCTGTGTCCGATCTCCAGAGGTCCCGGAGAATAGTGGAGAGCCTCCTTCCTCCAGCAGCTGACATAGTGAAGCATCTGAGCCCCGACACCATTCCTACAGTGTACACAGATACCTTGGACTCTGCCTACAGCAACGTGCAGGATGGAGACGAGCTCTATGCTCGGTTTATGGACACATTCCAGGACTCAGGTGAGAAACCATCTGCCAATCTGCAGCGACTCCAGGTCGTCCTGAATGCTGCTTTGAAGAGGGGAGGAGTTGGGAAGTCAGACATCAACCGGCACCTGCTGAACCAGTTTTGTCGTGGGTGCTGAGATAACACCCTGATTGCAGAGCTCCAGCTGAAGCAGAAGAGAACTCAGCCACCCACCTTTGCTGAGCTGCTCCTTCTCTTGCGAACTGAAGAGGACCGGGAGGCTGCTAAAACTGCACGGATGAAGCAACATCTGGGAACTGTGTGTCAGAAAGCCACTGCTCATGCCCAGTTCGCCCGTCCTGATCCAGAAGATGGAGGAGCTATTGCTGCTCTAACCAACATCACCCAGCAGCTGGCGCAACAGATAGTTGACGTCCAGCGGCAGCTGGCTAAGCTAACTGCTAACCAGCCCAAGACCACCTCCGCCACCAAGCCTCCATTCTATGGTAGACCTCCAGTCAGACCGAAAGCTACTGTTGCGCAACCACAACGACGCGGCCCCTCTCAGCCCAAACCAGGTTACTGTTTCCGGTGCGGTGAAGATGGCCATATCCGCCCACAGTGCGACAATGAGCCGAACTCTGCTCTGGTCGCCCGCAAAAAGAAGCAGTTTGCCAGAACCCATCAGGACGACCCCACCAATCAGTTAAACTAGGCCTGGTTCCTGTCGCGGGATGGATGGGATGCATAAAGGGGCCAACCCAGTCCCAAGAGCAAATTCACTGTGAAGTGCACTGAAATGTTGCAGCAAGAAACCAAGACCAACACCACGTGACTACCAAAGGGGCTTGTGGGATCGAAATGTGCAGCTGTGGTGGGAATAGCCGGGGCGACATGTAATTGCCTGCTGGACATGGGCTCCTAGGTGACCACTCTCCCAGTCTCTTTCTATAACCAACATCTAAGCAACCAACCTGTGAAGCCGTTGCATGATCTGCTTCAGGTCGAGGGTGCTGCCGGACAGTCCGTGCCCTATCTGGGATACGTCGAGCTGACCATCACATTTCCCAAGGACTTCCTGGGAGCAGAATTCGAGGTACCGACACTCGCCTTGGTGGTCCCAGATACTTGTCCTGAGGGCTCATCTCCAGTGCTCATTGGTATGAACAACACCAAAACAGTAATCAGTCTGAGTTCCAACCCACTGCCCAGGGATATAAATCAGTTCTGAAGCTCCTGCAGCTGAGGCACCAGCAAGGTTAAGTTGGCAACACAGGATCGGTGTGGCTGTTGAGCAAAACCGCTGTTCTTGTCCTGGCCGGCCAGCCCATCATCCTCGAAGGTTCTGCTTGACTCAACACTCCTGCAGCAGACCAGTGGGCCGTGATCGAGCACCCTGCTATGCCACTTCCTGGAGGCCTCTATGTCCAGGGCTGCCTTGTGACACTTCCTCACCATCCACCATACAAAATTCCAGTTATCGCCAAGAACGAGTCTCAGCAAGATGTGTTTATTCCCCCGTTGGCCATCATTGTTGACCTCAGCGCTTCTCCTACGATCCTGTCCCAGCAAGTCACCACTTCAGTCCCTGTCCAACAGCCCCAACTGGAGTTCAACTTTGGTAACTCTCCCATTCCCTCCGAATGGAAAGAGCGTATAACTATGGTACTGAACAGCATGCCTGAAGTTTTCTCCCATAGTGATCTGGATTTTGGCTGCACGGACAGAGTCAACCATCACATAAAACTCCATGATGAAACGCTCTTCAAGCACCGAGCACGACCAATCCATCCCCATGAGTTGGAGGTGGTCCGAAACCATCTGCGTGACCTGCTTGAGGCTGGCATTATCCGAGAATCGGAGTCCCCCTATCCATCTCCCATCGTGGTGGTCCGCAAAAGGAATGGTGACATCAGGCTGTGCATCGACTACAGGAAACTGAACTTGCAAACGGTAAAAGATGCCTATCCACTTCCAAACCTGGAGGAATCCTTTGCAGCCCTCACTGGATCAAAGTGGTTTACTGTCCTAGATCTGAAATCAGGGTATTATCAGATCGAGATGGCTGAAGAAGATTAGCCGAAGACAGCCTTTGTTACGCCTCTCGGGTTTTGGGAGTGGAACAGGATGCCGCAAGGAGTAACGAATGCTCCTAGCATGTTCCAGAGGCTTATGGAGAAATGTATGGGAGATTTACACCTTAAGCAAGTCCTGGTGTTCCTGGATGACATCATCATCTTCTCTGACACCTTAGAAGAGCATGAGAAGAGGTTACTGCGAGGTCTAACCCGCCTGAGAGAGTCCGGGTTGAAGCTGTCCCCAGAAAAGTGCAAGTTTTTCCAAACCAGCGTGCGTTATCTTGGACATGTGGTGTCCGAGAATGGTGTTGAGACGGATCCCGAAAAGATATCCAGTTTAAAATCCTGGCCAGTTCCCTGAAACCTTAAGGAGCTACGGTCCTTCTTAGGCTTCGCAGGATACTATTGGAGGTTCATCCGTGACTATGCCACCATCGTGAATCCACTTAATGCACTCACTCGTGGCTATGCACCTGTTCGCCGGTCCACCAAAGACAAAAGATCGACCAAGAAGTACCTGGACCCAAAACAGTCTTTTGGGGAGAGATGGACTTCTGGATGTCAAGTT
The DNA here is from genome assembly GCA_900323345.1 of Pseudochromis fuscus. Classification (NCBI taxonomy): domain Eukaryota; kingdom Metazoa; phylum Chordata; class Actinopteri; family Pseudochromidae; genus Pseudochromis; species Pseudochromis fuscus. The sequence goes on from OOFC01047138.1 coordinate 7,445, forward strand.
GCCTTTGACAACGTGATCATGAAACTAACATCTGCGCCTGTTGCCCTACATCCTCCATATGGATGCCAGCACAACTGGGTTGGGACCTGTTCTTTATCAAGACTAAGATGGACATCTACGGGTCATCGCTTATGCCAGCAGAGGCCTGTCCCAAAGCGAGTTCCGGTACCCGGCTCACGAACTTGAGTTTCTGGCCTTAAAGTGGAGTGTATCGGAGAAGTTCCATGATTATCCTTATGGAGCCAACTTCACTGTGGTTACAGACAACAACCCTCTCACTTACGTCCTGACCTCTGCCAAGCTGGATGCCACCAGCCACCGCCGGCTAGCAGCTCTATCAACATATTCCTTCAAGATGCAGTATCGTGCTGGCAAACACAACTTTGACGCTGACGCTTTGTCCAGGCATTGCCATACCAAAGTTCCTGACGATCCGGCATCCAGTAAGGAGTGGGATCTGGTCCATCACCTTGCTGAGCAACTTTCCGAGCCAGGCGAGGCTGCGGAGATCTCCCCTGACATTGTGGATGCGATATGCCACAGCAGTCTCGCAAGGCCCCACCATCAGTCTGGTTCCATTGGACCCGATGTTACCCTGGTCGAGTCCCTTGCCATCTCTGCCGACGTCATCCCTGAGGGTTTCTGTGATGAAGCGTTGCATGGACTACCAGTCATACAATCTCTGTCGCAGGCCGACTTGAAAGAGGAACAGCATGCCGACCCCGCAATCCGGGAAGCCATCCACCAGCTCGCGACAGGAGAGAAGATTCCCCCCACTGTCCGGGAGGAAGTCCCTGAGCTCCCTGTGCTGTTACGGGAGTGGAATCGGTTGGAGCTGAAAGAGGATGTGCTGTATCGGAGGAGACAAGAGGAAGATAGAATCGTTCTTCAGCTCGTCTTGCCTCCACCCTTACGTCCTACTGTCCTGAAGAGTCTCCACAGCGACATGGGGCACATGGGCATCAAGAGGACGCTGGATTCGGTGCGGCAGCGATTCTTTTGGCCGAGAATGGCAGCTGATGTTGAACATTTCATCAAGATCTGTGAGTGGTGCGTAAGACGCAAAACACCAGAACGGGCAGCTCCATTGGTGAATATTCAAACCAGTCGTCCACTTGAGCTACTATGTATGGATTTTCTATCACTTGAGCCAGATAGTAGCAACACAAAAGACATCTTGGTGCTGACAGACCACTTCACAAAATTTGCCCTCGCTATTCCAACTGCGAACCAGAAGGCTAAAACTGTGGCGAAGTGTTTATGGAATGACTTCAACGTCCATTATGGCATTCCTGATCGCCTACATTCTGACCAAGGGCCAGATTTCGAGTCCCGGTTGATTAAAGAGCTCTGTGATGTTGCTGGCATTAAGAAAACCCGAACTACCCCATACCATCCCAGGGGCAACCCCGCCGAGCGCTTTAATCGAACTCTGCTAAGCATGCTGGGAACACTCGAGAGCAAGAATAAGTCAAAGTGGAAGGAGTACGTTAAACCGCTCGTCCATGCATATAACTGTACACGGAATGACGTGACAGGGTTTACACCCTATGAACTCCTGTTTGGACGAACACCACGACTCCCTGTAGACTTGGCTTTCGGGTTGCCAGTGCGTGAATCTCCATCTCCCTCGCACTCCCAGTATGTCAAAAGTTTAAGATCCCGTCTTGAAGAGAGCTACAGGCTTGCTTCGCAGAATGCCCAGAAGTCTGCTGAAAGGAACAAGAGCCGCTTTGATCAGCGTGTGAAGCCTGCAAGCTTGGAAGCTGGCGACAGAGTTCTAGTCCGGAATGTTCGTCTTCGAGTGGGAACAGGAAGTGTACTCTGTCGTTAAACGTGCTGGTGATCTCCCAGTCTATGTTGTTAAACCAGAGGCCAGGGATGGACCTGCCCGCACACTCCATCGTGATCTCCTTCTCCCATGTGGGTTCCTGCCAGTGTGTGAAAGTGAAGACCCTCCAGAAACTGTTCCTGTTCAAAGACCACGCACTCGTAGCCGGGCTGAGAACACTGCTGATTCTGTCAATGTTCTAGACGATGAGGAAGAAGAGGATGATGAATCATCTATTATCCTTGAGAGTACTCCTCCGCTTCCGGTCAAGTTCCATGTGGGAAAAGTAAGTGATCACGAACCAGTGTCAAGTACCAACAGTACTGTGGGGGCTGATTCTCCATTCACGGCACGTGATGCTGACCCAACCTCTCCTCCACCTCCTGCTTAAGGACCTTCAACTGCAGTAACACCTGAAACCGACTTACCTGAAGTTACGGAGTCTGAGTCAGCCGCAGTTGACAACCCATCGACGTCCAGTTGTGAGTCAGACACTCCTGTGGAAGAAGAAGGAGAGAAGGGTAGGGACGATCCTGGAAATCACTTACCTGAGCCTGTGAACCTATCTGTGGAAAGAGAAGCCGTGCCTGGGGAAGAACTATCAGCCAATATATCTGAAGGAGACTTGCCTGATGCCGACGTACCTCTGGGAAGTGATGGTAATGAGGCCGTTCAATCTGAGTCATCAACCACTGCTTCCAATGACACTGGGGATGGTGACGTAATGCCAAAGCGCTCAACTCGGCAGCGTCGTGCGCCTCAACGTCTTGAGTATTCGGTATTGGGTAATCCCTTAAATTCGGTTGTTCAAACTCTTTTCCATAACCTCTCTAACGTTTACACTGAGGCTTTAAGTCGTGCCACTGCAACAGACTTCGTCCCTAAACTGTAATACCTGTGTAGTTACCATGCAACAGGGACGTGCATAATCACGGAAAGTATCAGTTGGCCTTAACAGTGCTTGGCGGAGGTCTGCGCTCTCAGAGTGCTTTTCTAGTTAGTATTAGTATCGGCCCTGAATAAAAACCATACTGGTCTATCTCTAATTAGCACCAAAGTATTCAAGACCTGGGTATTCAGGTACCTCCAGGTTGGGGTGGGCGATATGGCAAAAATAGAATATCACGATTTTTTAATTATATAATCACGATTTTGATTTTGTCACGATTTTTTTTTTTTTTTTTTTGTAAAAGACTAATATAACTTAAATTACATACTAATGAAGAGAAACATTGAATAAATAAATTAATTTATTCAAATTAGGGAAAATCAACACAGTTCTAACTTATATTGCAAACTCACACTACAAATTATAAAAATGCAATGAAACTCCTGTGTAAAACAATTACAAAAGTCGCAGTAAAGCTTTTCAAGTAACTTCAATCAAAATAAATCAAAATGGAAAAGATATTTAAGTGCAATTATATACATTTTAAATCGTGACTTGTCTAATAAAGTAAAAGAAAACAGAGAGCACACATGAACTTTAGTTTAAAAAAATATGAGATTGAACAAATTGAATAAAATCATATAAAATCTTAAAAATTGAAAACTAACATGCAGCTGCAAATATAGTGCAATACAGGGCAACTCGTAGCGCGGATCCAAAACTTTTGGTAAGCATTTTATTAAATCCTACTTCTACTGTTTGTATAGGACATAAAACTGTCACCAGTTGAACGTCACCACAGCTGTTAGCCTGTTAGCCCATTAGCCTGTTAGTCTGTTCCGCTGTTTGCTGCCTCAGTCGTAGGGACTGAGTTTTGTAAATGTTTCTGTTACCGTTTGCTGCTTGGGAGAAGTAGCATCCGCCGCTGCTGTTGTAGCCGCAGCTTTTTAGCTTTAGCCGCCGGGTTCTCATTGTACTGTTTAGGATGCCTTCTTTTCAGATGATTGAACAAATTTGTTGTGTTGCCATCACTTGCCTTGACGCTCTCCTTGTACACTTTGCAGAGGATATTTCTTTGGTCTTCATCATCTGGTGTGAAGTCAAACCATTTCCATATAATGGATGATGAGTTTCTTTTCGGAACAAAATCCTCACTTTCGCTTTCAGCCACGGCCGCTGGCATGTCTCATGCTTGTAGTGAGAAAAGAAGGGGGGTGTCACTGTCAATCACTGTGATTGGTTTAAAGTCACATGTGTGTCATTCACAAAAAGCAGCAGCTTCCCTTCCCAGACAGCGGCAGAAATACAGCAGAGCGCTGTAGATCGTGATCAAACGATCTCTCAAAAATGACAGACCGTCGGACGTGTAGATCGTAACAGTCTTATATCGTCATATCGCCCATCCCTACTCCAGGTGAAGTGGGACAAACTTCCTTTTTGTTAAGGTGGAAGGCTTCTGCATATTTTACTGTTTGGCTTCATTTCAGAAACAAGGGAGATGAGGCAGCTTGATCAAATGAAACTTCTGAACAGGTGATGAGTGGGAGATCTGGTTCAATCTAAGAAGCTGTTGAACTACAGACAACAGTACACACTCATACGTGCCTGTTGTGATAAACCTCCTATCATGAGGGCCCAACCCTGAACAAGGGAGGGCAGAGCTTTGAGTGTGTGGGGGCCAGAGCCCAGCAGGATGTGGCGGAAAGGACTCTCACTGGGAGAAACGTAGGGTGACAGGAAGTTCTTCTCCACCTGAGAAGGAACATGATGAGGAAATGAAGAATGTTTTTATGAAGAGCTGAGCAGTAATGACCCCCCTCCACCCTGATGCTTGCAATGGAAATAAAAGTAACATTTCACAGTGTGTTTCCTTGTACAACTTGAACATTGGCCCTCCTATGAAATGCCCATACCAGAAGTGACCCCTGGTTACTGCTCCTACCCATTGAGTCTAAATCCAAATCAGTATAATAAAATTAACATATGATTTAATCCATGTGACTCAGTGACAGCTTTACTGAAGGGAATCACATAAATTCCAAGAGTTCAGAGTTGAGATGACAGTTCTTTAAATCCACTAACACTGTTCTCATTCTCATTATCATTTTTGGAGCTTCATCTTCGTCAGAGTCATAAAACAGCTTAATTGTGCTCCAGGACTACACCCCTTGCAATTTGGGTTTAGGCCCCAGCATTCAACTAAAACGGCTGTCTGTGTTTTTGTTGAAAAGGTTAAGCCATATCTGGACAAAAATAGTTGTGTTGCCG
>OOFC01047139.1:0-20613 GCA_900323345.1 Pseudochromis fuscus
AGGATCCCCCACCTTCATCTTTTCTGTCCTGAAGATTTAATTTGCCACACAAGCTTCTTCAGTTGTCCCCTCATGGTCAAATATCCATTTAACCCCAGCCCAGAACGACCCAGCCAATCAGATCTTCTACCTGCTGCCAACAAATGAAGTTCAAATGAAGACGGTCACTGATCCCAGAGGATATGAACATTTAGAAAGAAAATGTCATGTTATGTTAACGACGTAAACGCTTCAGCAAGTGAGTTTGTTTTTATTTTGTTTTTATCGTGAATTCATCGAGACGTGACGACGGTGAGAGACACTGGAGGGACATGTCTTCCATTTGGAGTCGTGATAAGGTAATGCTTGTAAAACTTTAAATGAGGGATGTGACCCAAACAAGAAAACAGCAGAAATCTCCCTGGTATTATCGGGAGACTTGCATCCTTAAACCATGAGAACATTTTCATGTATGCACACAATGTGCATAATGACATTGCAGCTACTGAAGCACATTGTTTTCCCACTTTGTGTATTTGAACATATCTATTTACACATGTAAGTATATGCATCTTTAATTCCTGAATATATGCTTTTTTTGAATAAAAATCTTGCTGCAGTTTGACTCGTTTGCTGGGGTTTCTTCTTATACTTTATTCTGTAGTTCCTCTGGTGTCCTGCAGGTGGCAGCATCCACACAAATATTACTATAAATTGTTACTGTTTTGCACAAATATGAGTTGCAGTCAATCAGTGGTTCAGTAGCCTGATGGCCTGTGGATAAAAACTGTTACTTAGTCTGGTTGTCCTTGCTGTCACACTCCTTTAGCATCTGCCAGATGGCAGGACCGTGAACAGGGTGTGCTGTGGGTGGGTAAAGTCTTTGATAATGTCGTGTGACCTGGGTGATGGAAATCTCCTGTAGCAGTGGGAGGGCTGCTCCACAGATGAACTGTGCTGTTTTAATGACATGCTGGAGAGCCTTCCTGGATGGTGCAGCTTCCATACCACTCCTGTTGACCAGATCGTATTAAGGCAGCATTTGTTTTCAACTTGTTCACTGTACCCAAGGCTTGATAGCTTGCCTGATGTGCACTTTACCTACTTTATCACTGTACCACTTATATCAGATAAAACAGATATGAACAGATTTTTATTGACATTCATTTTGGGGACAAGCAATCTACTTAAAAGTGTTTACAGATAAAATCAAAATTTGTCATTGATAAAAAGTGTGAGTGTCTGTTAAAAGATATTTAAAGGAGAGTGCAATTAAATAAAATGCTCTGCTGTGCAGGAGCACAGTGAGTCCCTAACAAGGATAACTCGTCCTGCTAACCCCAAACACCTGCTCTCTTGGGATCCTGTGTCAGTGCACAGAGGAGATCCTCACCCTGCGGCTCCTTCCTCTCCTGGAGAGCCAGGCTGCTGCTGCCTTGTCCTGTGTGGCTCCTTCGTCCGAATGAGCACAGAGGAAATTCTTCTTTGTGACTGTGTCCTTGGGTCGCCGCTCCTGCTGCACTAGTTGTGCTGAGAGGACCACCTGTGTTGACAAGTACAATAACTTTAAGGAGCTGGCCATTGCTCACTGGTATCTGCACTTTCAGACTTTCAGACCAGGTGCCTCACCAGCTCAGGTGCACTGCAACAAGGTTGAGAGTACTGACGCTCCCCGGGAGTGCATAACAGGTCTGAATGGGAGGATCTCAGGAGCCACCGTCCACAACAGGTCCCGGAGTCTGTTTGGGAGGGCGGGATGTGGCACAAAACTGTAGAGGGCTTGCCAAAAGCGAACCCCTACACTGGCCTCACCGGTTCCTGCTCCTGCACAAAAGGGATAATACAGCAGTGGTTAGTTAAAATCTGCAACTCCTTGTGTTCCAAGTTAAAATACTTGAAAAATGTCTGGATAAAAGCATAAGTGCAGGGCAGGTTAAAAGAGACCGGTACTCCAAGATCTGATGGTAAAAGCTTCAGCTGTCTGAGGTAGGAACCCATCCAGAACCTCATCATGGCGATGGTCTTGGGGTTTCCGGATGGGTCTGTGGTCTTTTTAAAATAGAGTGTGGTGTAGCAGATTGCTAAAACCAGGTTAAAAGTCGACCTTCTTCTCTTTTATCCTTTGGCCTCTTTACAACCTCCCTCCTCATTCGCTACCAACTGGATCACCACACGCAGTAAAATATGGCTTGGTCAAGATCTAAAAGCACCTTCCTAGAGGGGATAAAAACAGAGTGGATAAGTAAGAGCAGAGGTAAACTCATACCTTTGATGAATTAAACCTTTACTTAATGTCAGTCCTCTAATACCCCTTTTCCACCGAGCTGGTTCCAGTGCGAGTTCGGGGCCAGTTCCTGACTCAGTCCCAGTTTGTTGTGTTTCCACCGCCACGACAACCGGCCCCAGCCGCTAAAACTGGGGCAATGTCTGGCCCCACTTCCTTGCCCAGAGCTCAGCACCAACTAAGCAGCGACTATGTTAGGAGCTGGGGTGGCGACGGTGGAAACACACAATTAGTGATACTAAAAGAGTAGAGAAATGAAAATACGGTAGCCACTAACAGTTGGATGTTTTGGCTCTGGATCTCAGTGTAGACTTGTAAAGTCAGGAACAGCACTTGTATGCACACGATGAGCTCCTCCATTTAAGCATTATTACAGCGAGGGTGTGCTTCGCCGTCATATGCGATCAGGAAGCACATCATGATTTCCCAAAACTAAAGAAATACCGCACATAGGTATGCGACACTGCGTTGTTAACTCAATCATGTTGTAACTAGAATATCCGCTGAAAAAAATGTTTTTTGGATGGACTGATAGTAACAGCGGACGGTTGTGGAAACGGGATGTGAACCAACTAACCACCAGCCTTAGCACCAGCCCGGAACTAGCACCGGTTCTCATTTGGTGGAAAAGGGGTACAAGTCCCCAATAGCCTAGCTGTCGCCTGACTTTCCCTACCACGTCCGATCAATTGGTTTTTCCAATTTTCCATTTTGTTCCATCCACACATTTTTATCATGTCCTAATTTTAATTTTATTTATATTTTTTAAAAATACATTTTTTAATTCATTTATTATTTTTACTTTTTTCCGTTTTGTGAAAATATTCTTATAGATAGATAGATAGATACTTTATTAATCCCGAGGGAAATTCATTATGTGGAAAATTTTATAGTAAAGTTGTTTTGCATGGAAATCATACGTCATCTGCGTAGTTTGTATTGTTTTTTTAGGTGAGGAATAAATCAAAATAGTGATTTCACTATCAAAGCATGGGGATATGGCACCACCTTCAGGAATATTCACAATGAAAACAAAAGCCAAATGAAATTATAATCAATATATCAGAATAATTCCCACCAACAGACTATATATTGGTGGGATGTGTAAATTTGAATTATTCTGATCCAAATCTTATCTTGTAACTGTTACTAGTGATTGTTTCCTTGATTAAAATGAGTTACCCCAGGTTGACATCTAAAAAATAAATGTAACAATGAGCCAATAATAGCCAAAAAATCTTTTGAATGGCACGTTGAAAGAGATGCAACTTCAAAGAGGTATAAATCCCCCATCATTAATAAGAAAACACTAATTTTTTTGGCAACCCAATAACCCAATTTCACAGCACTAATAGTTGACTACAACCACACACCATCCGTGACACCTTGCTTTCTTCATTTATATTTAATATTAAACACCAGTAGGGGGGTGCACCGTTCCTGGAGGTACTGCAATACCAGGTCGATGCGTGGAGTGGACGGAGCAAGCCCCTATTCCATCTCCCTGTTCCAAAAATCAATTTAATATATGGTCCCCGGGTAGGGGACGTATCAGATATTAAACTGATAAGAACAGATACTACACTTGATCTTAGCCAAAAGGCCGAGAAGCGATACCGACAGAGCGTCTGACGAGGGAGGGTCATTCTCCTGACTGAGACTCTCACTCACGGTTACACGTGATTTCTTAGGAAAACAACCAGCACTGTTTAAAAACACACTAATGTTATTTTAGTAACACCGGGTACCGGAAATTCCACAACATTGCGCAGTTAAGTGGCAAAGCGTTACGATAGAGGCAACAACTTCATAATATAACCGGTCACGTGGGGTACTACCGCCCAATAAGCAATGAAGTATTCTAAAATGCTATTTTTAACATTACTGGGGAGGGAACTGTTTGTTTAATCTGTTAATGGTGTGATTCAGATTTATTACGACTAACTCCAACACCAGTATAGTTTGTTTTGATGAAAATAATAATGATAATAATATAACCTCTGATATCCAGCGCTTTCACAACGATACTTTGAGCTGTGTCTCCCTCTGGTGGTACAACTAAAATATTGCACTCAGTCTGAAACCACAAACGCTCCCGAGCAAGTTTGTATTGCACTCATAGACTCTTTTGTTATATACAGTCTGTGATTGTACTCAGGTATACATTTCAGTAATCACAGCAAGTTCAACTGATGTAAAAGTGTGAAAACAATGAAAATATAATCTACTTTAGTAGGATCAAATGAGCGTCAAACTAGCAGTGATTCAACGTGCGACATCTGTGCTTCAAAATAAAAGTTTTACGCTCGACAATTCATGCGTACAATGTAAATGTAGGGTGTAAATTCACTGATAAGCTATATTGACTTCCCAACTTTTTCAGTGTGAGAAACGTTTTTTTTAATTGTGACGGTAGATATTGTAATGCTTGACAAAGTACACTGCAAATGATGATCTGTGTGAAATTTCAGAATCAATGTGAACTGCAGGTTCTAAGGAAGGGACGATTAAAAAGCACACAGTATTTGAAGTTTACTTAATATTTAGAAATAATTAATAGCCTGGTAGTTTAAGTGAATAAATGCTTAACTTAATAATGCTATTAAGCCAGTGGACCTGCGTTACTATGGTTAGCCTGAAGTTAATTTAGCTTGAGACAAAAATACACGTGGTTGAAATTTCAGTCAATGACAAATAAATATTTACTTTGCATTAAAGTTACTTGAACAAATTAGACCCAATATTACCAGAAAATACTGGCTTTAAACTTCCAGGTAATTTACATAAGCTAATTCACGTAAGGCTAGCTTGGCGGTTAACAACACATCTCTTCAAGTAAAAAAATCTTGACTAACAAACTGTGTAATGTCGGACATTAACGGTAAAACCAAAAACTGAGAGAAATGAGAACAATAAAATATTTTGCGCATACAGAGCTGATGTGTACAAGCATTTACCTACCTGAGGATGTCTTCACTGCAGCACATGTTCAACAGGTGAAAGAAGTGCGTCAGTTCAGTGTTACCTCCACAGTTGACCAATAGAGGGCGTGGTTTACAGTTTAAAAGACTCAGAGAACAAGAGGTTATTGAATTTCGTCATCTTTCTTACATTGTTTATCTCTTACCTAAATATTTAAAGTAAAGTTCATCAAGCTCGTGTCAAGTGCTGTTTTTGCACTTCAAAATAAATGCGGAAAAAGTAACAAAACTCCAGTTTTTTCTTTTATTAAGCTTTCCAGTTTCTTTTTAAAGAAACTGTGCAGCTAAAAAGGAAATTGTGTTTTTCATTTCTACTTCTTAAAAAAACCCAATCCTATATCGGAGAAGAAAAAAAGTTCCCTAATAATGTTGACGTTTATTTTAGCGTGATGGGAAATGAATTCTGGTCCATTAATTCTATTTCCTGGAGGGTGTAAATAAGCTTTGGCAGTGTGCATAACGTGGTTGTTACTGCTGCCACAGCCTTTTCCTGTTGTTTTAGATAAATCACGCTCCAACTGATGTTTAACAAGTGATTTATTCATGATTTTTATTTGTTTTTCCTAAAAAAAACTAATGACATTTGGGATCGTGTTTTCTGACGTGGACAGATGGGTTGCATGGATTTTCTTATAATTTTATGTGAGTGGACGACTGAGTTATCATGTTAAACATTTCATATTCCAGCAGCACATACCATATACAGTCTACGGATGTGTTAGAGGCAGGGTTAGTGTAACTTTGTAAAGTGGAAGTAGATTTCTTATTTCATACTTATCTTTCCTTATAATTACAAATGTGTCCACACACTTAAGGCATACAATTATGATCTTAGTACCAAAAAATCTTATTTGTTGAGTGTTTTACAAAAACAAGTAACAGAATGAATGAAGCAAATGGTGAAAAACACCAAAATTAACTAGAATAAAATAAAATTAGGTAAAAACAAACAAACAAACAAACAAGGGAAAACAAAAACAAATTTAAAAATACAGCAAAATGGGGTTTATCCACTGCTACATTGTTTAGGTGCCAGTTAAGATCCTAAATATTCCAAATGTTGAAACATCTTAATCGCAGAGTATCCAGGAAACCTTGTTTTTCTTGGAAAGTCCTGGAAATTGAGAGAAACAAGTAGAATATCTTGAAAACCGTTAAGTTTTTCTGAAAAATAACACACTACAGTGACATTTTTGACATACTAGACTATGGCATTTTTTTCATTGTTTTAAATGTGGGATACAGCACTACGCCTTTTTTGTTTGACAGGCTACACTTTGGAAATCTACGTATTCTTACATATACCATATAGTAAACCATACAGGAGCTTGTTAGTCTAGGTCATCATTCCTGTTGGTTTTACGTCACAGAGAATGTTCTGGAAGATCATTTCTGTGGGAACCCTGCAGTAAAACCAAAATGTGTCTGGAACTAGAGACAGTGTTATAGGTTTTACAACTGTATGTGTAATCCTGACAGTATGGCCTCTGACAGGGTAAGTGTTTAGTGTGTCTGATGTCACAGAGCACAAACGTGAATTTGTTTTCCTGCATCAGCTACATATTCAGATTTAAAAACACTAGCTGTTGATGTCATTGCAGTTTTGCCATAGGCTGCACTCAAAAGATGGAAGTAGCCACGGGCTCAAAAATGAAGCCACTATTGAAGCACAAAAAGAGTGTGTTACCACCTTAGGGCCACTGGATGCTGGGTCCTCAATTCAAAAATCCTCATTTTGAATCCTGAAATACTCAGTAAATACATTTTCTCCACAAATCTATTGTTATTAGATGAAGTCAACTCTTCTTGTCAGTGATCTGGTGGTCCATCTGAAAATCATTTCATCATTATGTAAGATTTAGGGGTGGGGCTAGTTTGATTGACAGATCTGGTCTCCAGTGTTTTACAGGTGGTTTGGAGGCTCATTCACCGGTGAATTGATCTCACACACATTGGGTTCATGGCTCAGACTCGCCTCCTCACTCCTCCCTTCATTTCCAAATATGTTCACTTCCAACGTGGTGATGCTCAAATACCAAACTCCTGGTTTCAGAATTCGAGTCCACAAAGCAGCAGGTCCATCTCTTACATACAGTCAGTGAGCTACATCATCTTTTATAATAATAATAATAATAATAATAATAATAATGATAATATTTGGATTTATACCACGCTTTTCTAGACACTCAAAGTGCTTTACAGAGATCATTATTCATTCATACCGGTGGTAGTAAGCTATGATAGCCACAGCAGACTGACGGAGGTGTGGCTGCCAGTCTGTGCCTACAGCCCCTAGGACCACCACCAAACCATTCATTCAACATTCAAACGAGGCAAAGTTGGGTAAAGTGTCTTGCCCAAGGACACACTGACAGCAACTGGGAGGAGGAACCACCGACCCTTCGGTTGGTAGACGGCTGCTCTACCACTGAGCCACTGCCGTCCCCTATGTCTATGTGTTATTTAGTCTATGTATGTGACTTATAAAGTCAACTGTTGACCTGACACAAGATTTTTAAGACAAGTGTCCTAGTCATGTCCAACACCTTCACTAACTAACAACATCCGTAACAAGTTTTAGCGCTAAACAGCTAATGCTAAGCTAAATCACTAAATCCCAGCAGTGGCAGCTAAAGATCAGGATGTTGTTTACTGAAGATATCATGTGGCTCAGAACTGCTGTGTTTTTCCTTAACTCTTCATGTGTGTCTGAGTGTCAGACTGCTGCACAGACTTCACCAAAAACATGAGATTTCAAAAAATGGTCCTGAGTTAAAGTTTGAATCTTGTCCCTGCTGCATGTTAAAGTTAAACATGTGCGGGCTGACGTCGCCCTGACACCCTCCCTGCAGATACAGGGAGGTGAGCGGGGAAGCAGCTCAGACAGCGATGCACTTCAGAGAGTCCTCCAAACCCCCCTAATCAAATGACCATGGATTTTTGTGTAGTTGGTCGTAGAAGGCCCAATTAATTATGCATGACAGCGGCTTGACGGCCATTTGATTTCGTTATGTGCGTCCCCTCTGAGCCGCCGATCCAATCAGGTTAGGACGCCCCCCTCCCGCTCCTCCTTGTCGTCCTCCACCGCACGGCTTCGGGGCGAGGGTTAGACTCCCCTTATCAGAGGGAGAGATTTCTTTAAGAGGGTGTTTGGGGCCTTGTAGGACATTTCATCATCATAATAAGCTCTTGTTATGCAGCCAGCTCGCTCCCTGTTTCCCTGCTATCAGGCCTCGTTGTCTTTGTGGAGGCAGCAGTTGGGCTGGACACCTGCCACCGCACAGATACTCTGAGTTTATTATTAGGTGAACAGGAAGAAGACTGGGGAGGAGAGATGGAGGGTGACACCTGTGAGGGCGGGAGGGTGATACGCTGCAGCAGTAGCTTGCAGAAAACATGCAATTGCAACACTGTGCAGTTCAAGATGTGTCACGGTGGGTGTAAATGTGAGACAGTGTTTAACAAGACACATTAGTTGAACAGTTTGGAGCCTTTGGTGCTGCGGTGATTTGTCAAGTGGTGGTTTAATGTGAGGATTTGATGGGACTCACATTTGAAGCCAGGGGTTTGGCATTGGAAAATCACAATGGTTTTGGATCCAGAATTGACCATATTTGGATATGAAGCTAGGAGTGAGGAGGCGGGTCTGACCCTTGAACTCTGTCCAATGAGACTGCAGTTTACTGGTGAATAGGCCTCCAAACCACATGTAAATCATTGGAGACCAGATCTGTCAATCAAACTAACCACACCCCTAAAACGCTCTCTTTTTGATGACTAATATCTACTTAATGATAAATGAGCAGCACATTTAACTTGATTTTTTACTAAATATTCAACAAAAAAAGACTCTGTTGTACACCTGAAACAACTCAAGTAAATTTACAGATAATTTTTGATTCAGGTGGTTTGATATTGATTCATTTCACTCCCAAACTTCATGATGTGAGGATTTTCTTGATCATATTTGATTTTTTCTGAAGGCATTTTATGAGGAGATTTTTCACTTTCAGATTTTTTAAAAAGAAGCATTACATGATTTAGGGGAAATAATTACCAACTGCATCAGTAACAACCTTACACGAGAAAACAGTTTCACAACCAACAATAAATGCAAAATAATCATTCCCACAATGACCCAGTGAGTTAACTGAAGGTGTCGAGCTTCGTGTCGCCGATACATGAGCCACACCAGTGTTTAACAGTGGTGGACAAAGTACTCAACTTCAGTACTTAAGTCAAAGTACTGATACTCACGGTCAAATCTTACTCAACTACAAATAAAAGTTATTGGTCAAAATGTTACTCAAGTTAAAGTACTAAAGTACTTACCTTTAAAAATACTTAAGTATTCAAAAGTACATGCATTTAAAAATACTTAAATATTCAAAAGTACAAAGTAAAAGGACATTTTCTAATCAGTACATTGCTGTATTGTTCTCAGTGCCTGAGTCAATCCCCGACTTACGTCTGCTTCCTGTTAATGTGGTATTTTAAGCTGAGACGATGAAAAATAAACTCCTTCCTGCAGAGTGTGTATAATACTTTGTTGGTTGACTGTTCGGTCTTGCTTTTTTGTTGTCAAATTTCCCATCGAGAGGCTAACATGCTATACAGCGTTTTTTTTTTTTTAAAAAAAAACGTGCTGTTTCCTGTCTTCCCTCTTTATTGTTCGGTTCGCTGCCGGTCACTTCCTGCCAATTTGCGCATGAGCGATGCTAACTCTCCCTGGACAAACTGCCTGAAACGCATTGCCAGCATAGACTGTATATAAAGTAAGTAACAACACACTTCGTAGGAATGTAGTGGAGTCCAAAGTACAATATTTGCCTTTGTAGCGGAGTGAAAGTAAAAGTTAAAAAAAAAAAAAATATACTCAAGTAAAGTACAAATACTGAAAAAATTTACTTAAGTACAGTATTCAAGTAAATGTACTCCGTTACTGTCCACCACTGGTGTTTAAGCCACAGGGTTCAAAGCGCCGGAAAAAAGTAGCGGCTTATAGTCCGGAAAATACGGTATTTACACTACTCACAGAAAGTCATATCCTCACCTTCCTAAAAAATGGCTTAAGAATATTTTTTTTGCCTAAATCATCTCCTTGTGATGCCGGCCACCTTTTCTTAAAGTCCCTTCATCCTCAGTTGAGCAGATCGTACAATTCTGCCCCCATTTTATTTTGCCTAAGTCATAGGACAATGTGATATTCTGTTCAGTTTTTTGTGTTTCCAGAAAAACCTGAAACAATGATTAAGGCCATTATTTTAGGAAGGTGACGATATTCGACTTTTGGTTGATGTCTGGAAAATGGAAAAAGTTGACGCTGCAGTGATATTATAGCATAAAAATAGTGCATTTGAATGAAAACGATGGTCAATTCTTCACCTCAAACAATTTATCAATACCAAAGCTCTTCATGATGACTCAGTTGATCACAGAGGTTTGATGATGATGATAGATGATGAAACCATGATAGGTGGGGGTACTGTTGATCGATTGTTAGGTGCCCTCTTAGTCTCATGGTGTGAACATGTGAACAGTCTGATTAAGACTACTGTTGAAATACAAATTACACTGAACCAGAACCTTTAGTGGTTGATTAGGGATCAGACACTAGTTGTGATTTTTTTTGTTGATCACCTTGTTAGAGAACAGCATGCTATACAATAAATACTGAAACATGTGCTCAGAAGTTTAGAAAAGGTCATTTTAAGTTCTTCTGTAAAGGTTATAGTGTGTTTTTGGGACCTTGTGAAATTTCACCCGAAAGTTGAATATCCCTAACTTCTTGTGAGTAGTGTATTTAGCAAAAAAGAAAAAAAAAAAGAGGAAGTGCATGCTGCCCCAATATTGTCCACTAAGAAGATACATGCATGTAATCTGCAAGGACCAAGAACATTTCTGTGTAAAGGGCAAAAGGGAACAGAACAGATCTCCTCTGAATTCTTGTTTTATAAAACAAAACATTAACATTAGAAATCAGCATGTCAAAAAAATCTCAAATTAATACTGTACAAATGGTTAATGTGTACAGATGTGACACCTGGGGATGAAATAGATACAATAAAAACACACCGGATATAAGCACAAAATGTATGGACACTAAGCCCAAGCTCCTTCTGTTGGCTTCATATCCAGAGAAACACGTTTACAGTAACAATAAAATAACATAAACCTTTAATGGAAAGAGGTTCACAGTCCAGGTGTCAGTGGATAAAACAGACATTATCAATCTGCCCATTAGAAATAATAACATATACATTAAAGCTAAACATGTGGATTCCCTGTATTGATTATGTTAAGGACCCAGATTAAACAAATAGGTTTAATTGATAAGTGAATGGACAAACCAGTTTTAAATGTTTTTGTTTTTTTTTTTTTTTTTTACCATATCTGTATACTAATTAAAATACAATTTTTTTGAGATTACCATTTATTAATCTGGAGGAGCCTGTGTAGGTGTCTTTTTATTTCTTTCATAGTTGTTATGTAGCAAACTGATGTAAAACGCTGTAATGTTTCATGTAAATAAAAATACTGTGACAAACAAAACATATCTCAGAATTAATATTAAATAAATACTAACACAGGCAGTCGTCAGAGGTTAGATTATATTTCATGTTAACTGGATTTCTTTAACTGTTTCTGACACTGAGAGTAAAACTACTACTTACATGTTTGGACCAACATCATCCTCCTCCTCCTCTCCACTGTCAGAAACACTGTACACACAAGCTACGTCCTGATTAACGTGATTATCTTGTGATTCAATTGCCGTCCGAATATAACTGTATCACTATCAGAGCAAAGTCTACAGTTTCTGCATATATTTATAGTTCAAATTTGACTTGTAGGGCAGATTTCAAGTAGTGCCCCTCCTGAATATGATTAGATTTTCCTTTATTTAACTTTATCTAAAGTCTCAATGAAATTAAAAACATTTTTGAGAGAGACACACAATTGTTTTAAGAATAAAAATGACTGTCACACACCATAAGAACAACTGGAATCTGATCAAATTTAACAAATATCAAATCAAGATTTTCAAATGTTTTACTTACCAACTATTTTTACCCGTTTCTCTGAGATTCCTCTGTTCTTTATAATTTCTCATGTAAATATCACAGAACCATCATTGACAGCTTTAACCGAAGAAGACACCTTTACATTTACAAGCATTAATTTTTATAGAGACAAATAAATATAGAATGTTAAATACACAATTTTCTTAATTTAGTACTGTTAATCAATTTTAAAGCTCTTTTTAATTGTGCATTCACTATACCACTATTTGTCCACAAGTCTAAGTAAATAAAACTATAATATAATACAAAATAGGCTTAAGATACACACAAGGATATATTTTTTCTAAAAGATGGGAGGTGTTAAACAATAACAGTAGCATATATAAACTTATTATTTGGTATATTTGTAGTTTACACAATTTTTTAAGAGCCACATTTGTGATACAGACAGTGTTTTGTATTTTAATAAAGAAGCTGCTGGTTCCACAGGTAAACAAATGTGAGATACTGGCCTCCAGGGGGCGCTGAAGAAGCACTTCAAAGTTTCACTCCCCCTGAAATAAAATCTGTTTTAATCTTTTTAGATCACATCACTGGTGTATTTTTAGAAAAAAAAGAAAAAATCTGTTTTTATTTTTATATCAGAGTTCAATCACATTTACCTCCTTAAATTAAATTAATTAGCCTCATAAAATATCGTGATTTTCATCGTCTTACTCAGAGCAATTTCAACCAATAGTATCATTTTATCTACCTGCAATCAATCACAGCACAGATCAGATTACCACCCAAAACACTGGCAGTCCTAGTAATCAGTAGTTTTTTGGGCCAGTATTGTTAGTTCAGTAGTAGTAGTAGTAGTAGTAGTAGTAGTAGTAGTAGTAATAGTAGTAGTGGTGGTAATGTTATCTGTTAGTGTAGTATGTAGGTTTTCCTGTAACTTTAGCTAGCTAGCTCTGGTGTTTTGTTATGCTTCAATGGTCCAATCCCATTGGTCCAAATATTTGGTCCCGCCTGTTTTTGATGTAAACATGTCCTGATACGGAAGTTAGTACAAAAGAACTAAAAGGACGTGATTAAATACATTTTTGTTTTCTCCATTTTGCCATGATGAGTTCATTTTAGTGGTTTTCTCAAGATATTGAGTTATTTTTCTCATATCATGAGAAAACAAACTTGGTTTTCCCAAAATTATAGGATAATTTATCTTGTTATTTTGAGAAAGCGACCTTTGTTTTATAGAGATAACAAGATAAATTTACTATCTTGAGAAAACAAGATAAATGATCCTTTAAACAAATTAGTTTCTCAAGATAATGAGAAAACTGAAATTCTGAGTGTATCTACGTTTTAAAGTCAAAACCATCTCTTAGCTTCCTAAATACCTCTGAGCAGTGCTGAGGTGTGTAAACTCATGTTATCTGCATTACTAAAACTAAAGCAATAGAAGGATGTGGACACCACTGCGGCAGCCTCCAATGTCAGACTACATTTGGGCTCAGGAACGTTTGTCCAAATCATCTAATCTGGACCAGAAATCCGAGCGTTAGCGGTCAGGGAGCGAGATGAGTTGGAGCTCTGTCAGGAAGTCCTGTCGTCTCCGTTTGTCCTCAGACAACTTTGCTTTCAAGGTGTATTTCTTCTGAAACGATTTCCCATTGTTGGCCAACAGGTTTCACATTTCACCACAAACTCCTGTGTGTGTCTGTGTCCTTTGTCCTGCCTGAAGCACTTTGTGGCCTGTTTGTTAAAAGCACTTTATCGCTAAATTTGACTTGGCACGTCTCGTCAGGGGAGATTGCAGCTGATGAGACTCCCGACCCGCAGATAAAACATCCATTAAGTAGCTTGTCTGGGGCAATTCTGTACTCTTAACCTATTAGCATATTGTTAGTCATTTGTGAGATGGTGCAGCGGTGGACGCTCGCTGTCGTTGTGCAGCCAGTCGCCACGCCATAAAGAACCACCTCTCACTCCGCCGCAGCGCTAAATGTCGTCTCCGACATTGTAATGCTTGCCGGCTGTCCTCCGCCAGACGATTCAAATGACCGCTAAAAGCCCGAGGGAAGGGAAAAAGGGGCCAAAATGCAAAATTGATGGAAATGACATTAGATTCAGCTCATGCTCCTCACTGTGTAAATTATGCCCCAAAATGGACTCTCTGGCCCGACTGTTAGCTCCAATTTGTTGGGCCATGCCTCACGGTGGCTCGTCTTGCCCTTCCCCTCTGACTTTAATCCAATCAGAGCCACGCTGGATGTTATTTATTTGTTTATTTATTTATTTTCAAAGGATGTAACCGATTCTTATCAGGACAGAAGTGGGGCCTTCTTCCTGGTGAAACGGTGACTAACGTCCAGCCATCGATCCGTCAGTTCGTCTGCGGTGGCGGGTGATGGTTCTGGTGATAGACGACTGTGTGAGTGCGTGTGTGTGTGCTCGAGTCAATAGTGCACATATGAGTGTGTTTTTCAAGCTGTGGATTGTGATTAAAGATGGAGTAGAACTTTATTTTGAGCTGTGGCTTTTATTTTTTATGATGAGTAGACATTTTTAAGGCTCAAGCGTAATTGTTTTGCCCATATTCTTCAATCACCCTCATGAAAGTGTCGGCAAAATGCCTAAAATGTAAATGTACGCTACTGCAATGCTCCCGTTTCAATAGACTTTTTATGCATTTCACTGCCAGGTCGATCACAGTACTTTATGACTCATGATAGATTTCATCACAGGGAAGTATCCTTGACAAAAGTCAAAGTTTGCTTTAAGATTAATATCTAGCAACTCTTCAAGGTTTTTGGTTCATTCTGTCTTATTTCTTTATCTGTTTAGTTTTCCAGGTGACTGAGGTGATGTTGTGTTTTTTTCTGACAAATCCCAAGAAAAGACCAAAAACCAACAAGAAAAGATTTCAATATTTTACAGTATCACATTTTCTTGGATTAAAAGGTATTATCATAGGTATTATCATATCAAACGTATATTATCATCTTTTTAAAATAAAATATTAGCTTAAAAAAATCTTAATGTACATTTTAAAATGTACATTTACCAAGTTGGTCTATATTAATATAACCCTATGACCTGAGCTGTGGTTTTACCACAGACTGTTTATAGAAGTGGATGAAGCAAGCAGGGCTGAACGGTGAAACCAATATGGATGTGCAAAAAAGTGCAATACCATAGATGGCCACTGGAGGCTGTCTCCAAAAAACTGACTTCAATTCAAAAATCACAATTTTCAGTCATGAAATGCGTGAAATTTTTTCCACAAGTCATTCTGATGTCATTAGTTGAAGTCAGGTCTTCTTCTCAGTGACCTGGTCCATCTGAAAATCATTTCATCATTTAGCAGATTTTAGGCTTCAACAAGAGGAAGATTTAGGGGGGTGGTTAGTTTGATCAACAGGTCTGGTCTCCAATGAGAGCAGTGCTGAAGTTGAGTCTCGGACACATCAGGCTCTGTCAGACCCGCCTCCTCACTCCTACCTTCATATCCAAATATGGTCACTTCTGGCTCCAAACAACCAACATGGCTTCAAAATGTGAGTCTGGTAATGTGAGAATGGTACCTTGAGTAAAGTATCTTCTATTCTTCTATTGTATGGATTTAACTATTTGTGTTTGACTTTAGCTGTGTGTGTGAGAGCTGTCAGTTGGTTTTCTCTTTGTGACATAAGCTGTGTCATTGGCAGTTCTTTAATAACTTTAGTTGTATATTCATGTCTATAACTGACATGAATAGTAAATGGAACATAATTACAGACATAGGTTGATACCTGTTATAGTTAGGGCCTGTAATATTAGTTGTATTAGACCATTGATAAAACATTTGTGATAGCTTTTATATGGTTGTTCTAATGCCACCGCTAAGCTGCCATGATTTCAGCCAATCAGAAAAATCCTCCCAATTTTGTGATTGGCTGAAATGCTTTGACATCATAGAGCACATTTAAAATAGTCTCCATGAAATCATCCATGATGGGGAATATTGACTGAGCTCTTTATTTTCAAACATTCCCTGAATCATCAGTTTATAGCATCTCTCAGTGTTTTGTATTTGGATGAAGCAGCATGTGGTCAGTGTGCTGAAAGAGCAGTTTCAGTAGATTAGGCCTCACCTGCATTATTTGGTGTCGCAGCTTGAAACGTGCACTTGTGCTTTTCGTCTACTGACAAGTCAAACGTGGAGCCTGAAATAATAAGTCTGGACTAAATCATGTAGTCCTGTCAATGTGGATATAAGCAGCTGAGTATTCTGGTTTGACATGAAACTAACATTATTTCCCTGGACATTTTTTCTTAGTGAGAAAACACTGGTGTGAACAGTCAGAGTCATGGCAGCTGTGTTTCAGATTCACTATAGTTTGATTTTGCTGTCGTTAACATTATTAGTGACACCTTGGTCCATTTAAGAATGAATTACTTTTTATTATTGACAAACTTTTTTTCTAAATAACCTCATCCACTTCTTTTATTTCATTAATTTAAATATTTGCTTGTTTTACCATGAGGTGGATTATTTTTTCCAGCTCGGAGAAGTAGAATCACAACCTTCAGGGTCCATGTTACTGAAGGTAAAAATTCGACATGCACACAGTTGAATTACAAGCTGTTACATAGCTGAATTGTCGTGATATCTGTAGTTAAAAAATGTTTTAATGTGAATAAATCTCAAGTCGTACAGTCTGCAAGATTTACCACGTAGTGTCAGAAAATGGTTTTCAACATGAATCTTGATTGGCTGTTATAAATAAGATGAAACAAGTCGATAAAGAGTCTTTATTCATAATCATGGTCCATCTGATGTCTCCGTTTTACTACTTCCAGATCAATATGGCTGCTGACGCAAATTCATCTTCTTCTGCAGTGATCATAGCCGAGTTTCAGTTCCAGTTTGTTAAATTTTCAACACAAGAACTGATGACATGACGCAGGCCGACCACCAGGTGGCGCTCCAGGATTTACTGAAGACTGAGGTTATGTGCTGGGTGACAGAAACCTGAATAAACACCTGTAATTCATCAGTGTTTGTTCAAATAACGTAAAGTTTTAATTTATTTCTGACAATCTGTGATTCATTGCGAGAGAACATGATTTTCAGTCAGTGAAAAAAATCTCAGTGTTTGGGTGGATGGATATATATACATATATATATATATATATATTTCGCATGGTTTACAAATAACTTTTTTTTCTTTAAATGCGGCATAGTACATTACACATTATTTCCAGAGAGCAAAATAAATATATTGCACTTAAAAATCATCAAAAACACAGTCTGGTTGGGGGTCAGATATGGCATACAAAAAGGGAACAAAAGGTTTTTATAAAGATTATTTTCAGTAAGCAGAATCGAGACCGTGAAACATTTACACTGATGGAAATCAACAGTCACCTCAGGCTGTACATTAGGAAAAAAAAGGACAAAGATTTGATTTAAACAGATGAGATAAAGCAGGTTGTTTTCAAGCTGTTCATGCAGCCACAGAACAACAGAAATATTAAAACAAACAGATGTTAGCTAACGTCCCTCTTTGATGCATTTTCTATGATGCAATCAGATATAATGTGGATTTTTGTGCATGAACGTGACGCTTTACTGCATTAAAAAATCCCTCCTTCATCTGTCAAATAATGTTTTGGTAAAAGGCTAATTAAATGTATACAGACATATTCTCCATAAGAACAGTTTTAATCTTTTAATGTGAAGCAATTTAATAAAATAAACCAAAATGAGTCAACAGCTGTTTCCATAATCCACTAATCAAAAAGCACCAGTGGTTCTAGCCTCTTAAACATGAGGATTTCATACTTTCTTTGTCATATAAGATGATAAACAGAATATTTTTTGGGGCTTTCGAACACATCACATCCCATAATTTTGGCATTTCTCTCATTTAATTGGGAAAACTGAATATTATGTTGTGTTTCTGGGCTGCAACCTGTTTATAATGAATGTATATTATACTAAATGTCAGTGTGTAAACTGGCCTGGGTGATTTATCAGTTTATTTAGAATAGAGTTTCATAATAAGGTACACTACAGTAGGTGAGACTGTGTCACCTCCGCTGCTTGTATCTGTGTTTCTTCATAGCTTCAAAATGAACTCCTCCCCTCACTGAGCGTCCTCTTCTCTACGAGGCTGCAGGAGTCATTATTTCCAGGTGTGGATGCCCTGTCAACGCCGCCATGAATCAGCTCGCCAACACCTGCTGCAGGCCGACTGCTAACAAGCTGCAGGCAGCTGGATACGAGGCGGAGTTCATGTTTCTGTTTGTTTACAACGAAAAATATGAACTCACACTGTTTTTGACATCATTCAGATTACAATGAATGTTGTAACCTGTGTGAGGCTGGTGGGGAAAGACTGACGAGGGCTACACTTCCACCAGTGTCACTCACTGAAGTAAATCAAAATCATGAATTCAAATATGGCGACTTTACAAAACAGATGTGTCTGAACTCTTCTCGTCTGAGGCCCGGTCACACCAGGAAGTGACAAAACAACATTCATCCATTTGTCTTCATAAAACTGAGCATGTTCTGCTTAAACCGAGCTACTGTGCAGGTTCAACTCAACAGGTGATCCACACAGACTGGCAGGCTAATAGCTAGCATGCTAATGCCTGTGAAAACAGCTCTTCACGTCGGTTTGTGTTTACTGATGTTTGTTGCTCCCTCAAGTTTTGTTTTGTTCTGAGGATTATACATCATTTTATTCAGGTTTCAGTCGTATTAAAAATGACTGAATATTCTTTCAGTTAAAAAGCATGAGCTGTTTATAAATCTGAGCCTCAGCTAGTCCCTCCCTCCTGCCCTCAGGTTATTGGCCAACCAATCACCATCCATCTGTTTGTTGGTGTTTTTTGTCTTGTTTGTTTACTCCTGACGTCTTGTCTGGAAGCCATTTTTGTTTTTTTATTTTTGTTTTTAATTCATCCCATTATTAGAAAATTAAGTAAGGAATGTAACCTTCTGTTTTGCACTAGATAATTTAGTTTTTGGATTTTTTTCTACTTCTACTTATTTGGTTTGGGTTTTTTGGTCTCACCTCACTGAAGCCATGTTTAAACTTCTTTATCTAAAAACAACAATAAAGCAATAGCAATAAAAAAACAACACCACTTCCTCTACTAGATGTACTTTAGATTGTAGCAAACTACAGTAGCTTCCTCACTTTGTAGACGCATTTGTATTGTTCAACATATTGTATTGTATTGTTCAGTGTACCATGAATGTATTTGTATGACAAGACCTGGATACAGGACTGTAAAGATGGCTCCTGGGGACTTAAGATTTCTGTACTTTCCTGCTCAGCAAACAGATTTCATGAACATTTAAAATACTTTTTCGAGATTAGGGGAAAGGTTTTACAAGTAGGAAACTTCATGTATTCAGAGTTACATAAAGTACATAAAATAATAATCAGTTCTTCTTTATAATGGCAGTCGATGATCTTGTTTCTAAGTAGCCACTGAAACAAAGCTCAGCTCTCTGCTTTCATCCATTTAACAGATTGAAGTGCTGGTGTGACCGGGCCTTTAAACAAAGCAACAACCCTTCACCTCTTCACAGGTGAGCTCATTCATCCCACAGTCCATATAAATTCACCCAGTGTGTTTGTCTACTGCGGTCAGCATGCGTCCTAGGATTTTTTTTTCTTTTTGTTTCTTTTTTAAACTCTACAGTGAGAATTTTCCTTTGAGTAAATGTAGCACATTCAACTTTGTACAATGCATTTTAGCCTTTGAGTTGGAACCTTTGAGCTGTACATATGTGGGCAACGGAGGACGAGCTGCTGAAATGTCCTATGTCCGACATACTGTGGTATCACGCAGCAGCAGCAGCAGCAGCAGCAGCCCGCCATCTTTTAAAAAAAAGACCCTGTTGACTCTACTGACTGTTAAATGCTTGGAGGGAAACAGGCTCCTCTGCTTGTTGTTGAAATGAGGTGAGGATCCACTTTCTGTTCTTCACAGGCCGAGATCAAACATGCTCCTGTTGAGTTTGCATTGAGGTCATAAGTGTTTGTACATCGTCTCTATAGCGTTCACAGAAACCTCAGGACCTGCTAGTGTCACCGCAGGTCCCGAGGAGGGTCGCCTCAGTCCACCACGTCCTCTTCGTGTCATCACCATCACCTCACCTCGCTGCAGGTGAACTATTTACAGGGTCCAGAGGGGAGACGTACAAACTGTGATGAGGAGTGATGAGTGGAGAATCATGGGTGAGCGTCAGAGCGAGGTTCGGCCGTCTCCTCCTCGTCCTCCTCGGGACGGAGTCATACGAAGGGCGTCATGACCGTGGAGGAGTGGCGGAGTCCCTGGATGGCGGCGTAGG
>OOFC01047142.1:0-24075 GCA_900323345.1 Pseudochromis fuscus
GCAATAATATGCTATTTCTAGAAAACTGAGCAGCACATATCTACAGTGCAACATTGTCAGAGTGAAAATCAGCTGGAACTGCAACAAGAATCTCTTGGGTGGTTGTAGTGGAGCAGATATGATCTTTAATGTTGGGTAAACTCTTTGTGATGCACCAGTGTCCGGCTTGTGAAAACTTCTGTCTGGAAGCTTCTTTGTTTCCGTGGCTCTTGGACATCAAGTAGTTTACAGTCACAGTGGTAGATGAGCCGTGCATTGACATGGCTGAGCACAATGGTTTGCCAGAACAGGTAGAGGTACCACCTCCATCACCTCCATGTGGTACTTGTACTTTGCAATGCATGCATCATGGAGGTCTACCCCGACCCACCACCACCATCTGCTCATCAATGGAGTTGTAATCCTCTGGTGTGATTTCCAGGCATTGTTTGCATCCTGTTTGTGTGTTTGTTTGTCTATTTATTTACCAAGGAAAGTGTTTCAGCTAAAGAGAAGGTGCAGTTTTGGTACTGATGGGCAAAACATGTGTCATACTACATTTTATTATTTATTTATTGAACTTTACAGAATTTTTTTGCTTTCAAATGATCCACAGAAAAATAAATTAATAAAAATTAACTTATTCAACTAAATTATTTTAGCAACTCATTGCCATTTTCCTTATTGCGACAAATACGTCGCATGGTATTTTCTGCAGAATTTTGTAGGTTGAAGGCCTGATGTGACACATGGACATGTTATTAAAGGATTACAATTGTTACATGGGTTGAAAATCACCTTTAGTGTCAAAAAAAGAGCTTTTTAAAATTAGCTACTTTCACCCCATGTGCTCACCTGACACATGGCCATTTTGGAAGTGATGTCACGGGGACAACAATTCACATAGTGTCACATGACTTTGCCAGTATGTTCAGTGGATGTCACTTTGGGACCTCATCAGTTAAATTCAAGATTAAAGCTCCATCAGGAACTTTTCAGAGTCTTTAAAGGGTGTGTGACACCAGTGTCACCGTGGGTCCTTTCGGGTTAAAACTGCCAGGATGTGGTGAAGGAAATATTTCTCTTACTCACTGATCATTTTTTGCTGATATTTATAAAAGAAAATACAATAACCTTGAGCTTCAGAGGTACTTTTTCCCCCCCAGTCAGTTCTTGTTGTCAGCGTTAAATCCAAGTGTACACGACCGCCAAGACGCATTGAGATCTGATCACTCAAACCACAAGTGTATGTGGTCTGAGCCACATGTGGCCACATATCTTTCGTAGTGTAAACCCTAATGTGTCCTAATGCGACAAGGACATAACATGAAATCCATCATCAGTGCAGGACCAAAAGCCACTGTCGCCCTCCTGGTGAATGATGTGAAAACTGTGCATGGGTGCTTCTGGTGGATATGATATTGCAATTGTGACATCTGAACACAAGTGGTCAGCAGGACGGTTTGGGGATGCCTGTTAAATACAGATCTAAACAAAGATGTGTCTAGGCTGTCCGCTTGCGATCCAGTTGCCCAAGATGCATCTTAAAACCAAATGTAAACAGTCTCAGTCATGGATTGTTTTGGGCTAAGTTTTCTATATAAATGGTTTTAAAGTATTCAGTCCACACAACATGCACAGGGTGAGATGTCACTTTATTCTAAACACACATTATACTTCAGATATATGTATTTGTTTATGAGTATTTGTATTTTTATTCGTCTTCTTCCAGGAGCAGTAACTCGGTGGGTCTGAGTGCCCCGCCTCTCTCAGCCCTCATTACTCCAGAGCCGGTCCGTCACTCAAAGATCCCCGAGCTGCCGTTGGACAGCAGTCTGCTGTTTGAGTTCCTGCTCTTTCTTTATTTGCTGGTGGCCTTGTTTGTCCAGTATATCAACATCTACAAGACGGTGTGGTGGTACCCATACAGCCACCCCGCTGCCTCTACCTCGCTTGTAAGAGCGCACACACACACACCTACACTTATACACATCATGATCTTTGTTTCCATTAATCACTCCTTTTACTTTCTTATTCCCAAACTTGATTGATCAATCAGAATAAATTTGTAAATAACATGTTGTTGTTTGTTTTTTTTTTTTACTTTATCTCTATAAAAAACTTCATCTCTCTTTATCTATAACCAGATGCTTATTTTGTTTTCACTTTCAGTTTCCTGCCTTTTTACGTTTCCTTTTACTTTTCTTTCTAGTTGCCATTTACTGTAAATGATGATGAAATGTAGGAAGCACAACTTTTGTGTCTATGGACATTAACCTTAAATGTGTATTTGAAAAAGTTTCTGGTGTTTTCTTGTAGATGGATCTTTTTAAACTTGACACATTTCCTCAGACAATAATATGAATCCATGTACTGATACAGTTGAGAGCTCATAATTTACCGGATTTTTACTGAGAACTAATATTTTCTCTCTCTTCACTACAGAACTTCCATTTGATGGACTACCACCTGGCTATCTTCATCACAGTCATGTTGGCCAGGAGGCTTGTTTGGACAATTGTTTCAGAGGTAAACACACAGACCTGACCCATATATATACCATCTGCTATCACACTGTAGGTCACACACCCCTTTAAATTGCTGTGTTGGTGCCACAGTCTCGCTGGTGTCTGAGTTATTCTGTCATCTGTCTCATCCAGGTGTCTCAGAGCGGCGGGGGATCACTGCTTCGCTACGTGGTTCTAATAGCAGCTCGGCTCAGCCTGCTGACCATGTGTGGCTGGGTGCTCTGCTGGACGCTGGTCAACCTCTGCAAGAACCACTCTGTGCTCAATCTCCTCTTCCTGGGATACCCGTGAGTCTTTTTATATGCTTCTTCCCTCTAAAACCCAGGTTGTGCTTGTGCTGTGTTAATGCCTGAATAGATACACTTGAAGGTGGGAATAAAAGCCTGCCATGGGAGGGCAAGTGGATATAAATCATACAAATGGGAGTAACAGCTTTTACACTTTATATTCTACAAGACATTTTTATAACAGTGGTTGTCTCCATAAAAACAGAAGTACGTTCATGAAGAATGAGAAAAAGCCTGAGAGTGAAGTTTAAACTGTGCTCACCTCACACACTTCACTTTGCGTAGTGATCATTAGATTGTTGGTTTTATACAGTTAGAAATTGTTGGAGTGTAGTAAAGATATGTGGGGTACAAGCGATGAGTCAATAAGTACTTTGTCTGAAGTGTATTGACACTTTAACTCACACACAAACACACTTTGGACTGAACCAGATTGGTGGTGGGTCACCATCTGTTTTGCCGCCCTATGTGTAAAGTTTTTTGACCCACAGGCCCCACAATACTCAGATTATCACCTGACTGTCATTAATATGTGATTAGTTATTCAATTTTCCTACTTTCTGTGGCATCAGACACCCTGTTCACACTTTGTTTTAAAATGCATCTTGGGTGGTCAGATCACAAGTGGACAGCTGTCCTGCTGATGTCACTACAGAAACATCAGGCCCTGCCCACGTTGTTTACATCACTCTTCAGAAGAGCCCCAGACTTTGTTCACAGTTAACTAAAAGACGGGTTGCGATCTAAGGCTACGTTCAGACTGCAGGGCTTAATGCTCAATTCGGATGTTTTTGTGAAATCCGATTTTTTTTTGCGAGTTCGTTCACATTTACAATTAACTGCGACTTGTATGTGATCTCCCTTGTGAACTTAAATAAGACCCAAAAGTATCTCGCATGCGCAGAAGAGGACATAACGACGTCATGCAGCGAGTGCGCTTCAGTGTTTGCGGAAGTAAACATGGACGATAACGGTACAGCGTATTTTACGATTCTAATGTTGTTGTTCAACCGGAGCAAACACATTTACAACCTGATTTTAAGAAGAAAGTTGAAAAGGAAGTGAGAGAAGTTTTTGGCCAGGGTGTTTTGTGGGGCAGTGGCAGCAACATCCATCCAGAGAAACGCAGCCAGGAGTGATGGGATAGTGATGTGAGAGGCATTAATGATACAGAGTTATGCAGATTAAAGACATTTGTTGCGTACTGTGATGTGTAGGTCGGATAAATGCGACCTGGCCGTTCAGACAGAAGTTGCATGGCAAAAGATCAGATAAGTATCTGATTTAGGACCACATATCCAAATGGCCTGGGTCGCATTTGAATAATCGGATCTGTGTTGTTCAGACTGTCATGAATAGATCAGATACAGGTAACTGGGGCAAAAAAATCAGATTTGGGTCACATTAGCCTACAGTGTGAACACAGCCTAAGTTGTCCAACTTTATCTGCACCGAGACTTCTGTCCACACAAATGTCTGTGCTTCTCTCCATTGTTTTTCAAAATGTGGTGCTTTCTCCAAACAATCAACTTATCCCACACCATTCTGCAGTGATGACATATTTCCTGTTATGTCTTTGTTGAGGACGCATCAAGATGCATTAGAGTTTACACTTTAAAAAAAGATAAAATATGGGTCAAGTGTGTCCCAGACCACCTCCACATGTGGTTTGACTGATCAGATGTCAATGCGTCTTGGTCACTCACACTTAAATTGCATTAAAGAAGACAGACCTAAACTTATGGAGATTTGTCACCAGACAACTGTCCAAACACTATCTTGTTTTTTAATGAATGAATCACACAGCAGTCAGTTAACTTGGTCACTCACAGTGCAGCACTAATGCTGTGCAGCATGTTGCAGGTTTGTGTGTTTGTTTGTTTTTCTCCTAATCTATTAATGTGTGGTAATTGAAATGTAAGTTATGGAGCCAACCCTCCCTTAATGTGTCTCTCTGTTTTAATTATGCATGATGTTTGCACATCTCCCTTTCATCCTGCTGTCATTGAAAACAAAGCAGTGCGTTTTAATTTCTACTCATCCCTCTCCCTCCAGATTTGGTGTGTACGTCCCACTCTGCTGTTTCCACCAGGAGGGAGGGAAAAGCCAGACGGTGCCGGCCGACTGTGATTACCCAGGCGACCACCCGCAGACGGACCTAGCAGAAACACCGTTCTTTCGACCGCGTGACTTCCTCTTCCTGTTACGGGAGAACCTCAGAGAGCAGTTTTCCACCCCGCCACATATGCCCACTCACACCTGCCCGCCGCACACACACTCACACACACCAGAGCTGATTCGAGCCGAGGTGGAGGAGTTGAAGAGCGACTTCAACCGGCGAATCAAGGAAGTGCTGTTCAACTCGCTTTTCAGTGCTTACTACGTCGCCTTCCTGCCTCTATGCTTTGTTAAGGTTCGTGTCTGTATTTTCATGTGAATTTCTTTATTGACAATTTTGGTGTTAATGTTCTGACAATTATGAATTCTCCCACCATCACTTAACTACCCTTCATGTGTCCCACAGTTGTGCCTGGTTTCTTGCTCATTTTTAAGGCAATCGTTTTTCACTTTATTCCCACAGAGCACCCAGTACTACGACATGCGCTGGTCATGTGAGCATCTGATCATGGTGTGGATCAATGCATTCGTGATGCTGATGAGCCAGCTTCTGCCCCCCAGCTACTGCGACTTGCTTCACCGCTCGGCAGCTCACCTTGGCCGCTGGCAGAAACTGGAGCACGGCTCATACAGTAACGCACCTCAGCATGTGTAAGTAGTACTCTCTGCACACATCTGTACATGCAGAGATTGAAAAAAAAATTGACTTGAAGGGTTTGTGTGTAACTGTGATATTACTATATATTTTGCAGGTGGTCAGAAAGCACTATTTGGCCTCAGGGTGTGTTGGTACGACACAGTCGATGTCTGTATAAGGCAGTCGGACCTTATAATGTCGCCCTGCCCTCTGATGTTTCCCATGCAAGATTTTATGTGAGTACCTTTTTATCAAGGTGTGGTGTTTATCACAGTGGATGTAACCTGTGTATTAAATACATAGAAAAGGTTGGAAGAAAGAATGACACCTTTGCATTTTAATTCAACAATACCTCAAAGCTGTGGAGGTGATTCACTTAAAAAAACAAAAACACTGATCTTGTGAATATATACACACACAGAGGTTTCAAAACTATGCTGCAACTTACTTATAAATTTAACCACATCTAAGTTACAGTAGCTACAGAGATGCTGTGTAGTGAGTGCAAGAACTGTGATTGTTTGTCTAAGCTTGACTGGATGTCTGAAGCTCGTAGAGACTGACACTGTGAATGAAACATGTAATATTATTCATGTCACAAGTTAAGTGTTGGAGTTTGTGTTATTCAAAATGTTGACGCTAATGTCGCCACTTTTATCTGAAATGAATATCGCTCCCCAATATTGGTTATCGGCCTCCTTGACTACTAATATCTGGTATCAGCCATGAAAAAAACATATTGGTCGATCTCTCCTCCCGATGGTCACTAGATGTTGGCTCCAATTGACTTTAGTTCAAAAATCATCTTCTCCAATGAAACCAGATCTGAAGTTGAGGGTTAGACCCGCCTCCTCCCTCCGCCCTTCATATCCAAATATGGTCACTTCTGCCTCCAAACAACCAACATAGTGACGTTCAAATGTCAAACTCCTGGCTTCAAAATGTCCACCAACCACCAGGTGACATCACGTTGGCTTTGTTGCTTCTATACAAAGGCTATGGTTTTATTTTGTGCACCATAATATATTGGATTTTTTTTGGTGTGTGTCTACTATAACTTCACTTCTGATCTTCCTGTATGTTTTTCTTCCAGTTCCTGTTCCACAAGCCATTGCGGATCCTGAACCTGCTGATCTGGATTGAGTCCAGTGTGGTTTTGTACCAGTTATACTCTCTTTTGCGCTCTGAGCGCTGGAACCACACATTATCTCTGGGCCTTATTCTCTTCTGCAACTATTATGTCCTTTTTAAACTCCTCCGAGACCGTATTGTGCTAGGCAAAGCCTACTCCTACCCTCTGTCCTCCAACAGTTTGGGGCTCAAGTCGCAGTAAAGGCTTTGCTCAGTGGAGACCTGACCTACGAACTCTCGATGTGGAGGGGAGACAGGTGGAGGTCTGAAGTGGAAAACGCTTCAAGGTTAAGGGACAGACTGTGAACTTATAATTGTTTTGATACGGTTCTATTTTTAATGCAATGTTTATAATGTACCTATTTAAAAGAATATTTTTATTTTGTATACTATTCGAGTTACACCGGGCATTACCACACTGACAACATTAGCATGTTGTGTTATGTTGTTGCTAGGCGACAGAAGTTGGGGGGAATGCCAGGAAGTGACTTTCACCAAAGATATTTTAAAGTGCAGGTGGCCAATCACAGAGTGGACTTGGCCTCTGACAGTCAGTTAAACTAGATGAGCAATTCAGAAGAGAAGAGAAGAAGGAGTTGTGCCTGAGATCCTGAATCCTGATTGTCCTGTGTTCTGCTTCCACCTTGAATCTTAAATTTTGAACCAGCTGCTATTTGGGATGGCAGGATGATCATTTGTTAGACCTTTGTACCCCCCCTTTTTTTTTTTAGTATTTTCTTTTGGGCCAAGAGATAGATGACGATCAACACCACTCATAATAACTTAGTATGAGGACTGGATACATGGAGAAACAGCTAATCTGGCAAAATCTACCCATCTACCCACCAGCTCATTAATAAATGTAGGAAGTGTAAAAAAAACTATTAGTCCAGCCAATGGAGAATAACCAAGACACTATCCAGCATATAGCCCAACATGGCAGTAACAAACAACACCAAACAGCTAAAACAAACAAGCTTGATCCCCGTAATTAATGAGATTTCAAGGTCCCTATAGATTGATGTTGGTACCTTGGCTTTAAATGGATTTGACCATGGACTAGCGCTCCTGTTTAATTCTGAAGTTAAGCTAACAGCTCGGTGCAGGTTTCTATTCACCGTACAGGTGAGAGTGGTGTCAGTTTTAATTATTTCCGTACCAGAACACAACAAAGTGAGGGCGGGGATTTCCCGAAATCAAAAAAAAAACAAAAAACAAACAAACCAAAAACTCCCTTTTATGCAGAGCCTCAGTGGGGATTTTTACCACCAAGTCTAATAAAACTGACTCTGTATTAGTCTGTAGGAAAGTCACTTGAGGTACTCCTGCAGAGAATACTGTATGCTCACATTATCTCTGTTTCCACAGTTACTTCTGTCACATCCTTGGCTATTTGGAGGGGCAGTTACACCATCAGCATTTATAAAGTGTTCACAAGTCACAAGGGATTGGGATACTACTGGCATCCTCTCGCTCAAAGCACATTCAAAAATGTAAAAAAAAAAAACCCTCCATGCCTGGTTGTGGAAACTGAAAAATGTAAAGTTTAATAAGTAGCTGCTGTAAAACTCAAAACTCTCATAAATGACTGACCACACTTAGACATGCTGGATGGTGTATTATTCATTTTTGCTCCTCATCCACTCTCTGTTTCCTTTATTTCTGAATGTTTAAACTTCAACAGAATGTGAGACAAAATCTCATCAGGTCCATCTCATTGTGGATTGAATGCAGATAACGGCGATTGTGGCAAAATAGTAAAGTTGTCTGCTGGTGTATTTCAGGGCCCGACCCTCCTCCCACTGCAAATGTCACTGTCATCACACTCTCATAAGGCTCCGACAACAGGGGATGTTTAGTGGTGACATTTTCATTGGTGATGAAAGCAAAATTAGACGGTGACGGCAGCTGGAGGGAAAACACTGTGTCACCTCATTACCACTTCATGTATTCTCAGTTACCAAACGGTGTTACAAACAGGTTGCCTTGCATGTTGTTGCCTTTCTGTTGAGTCACACTTTGTGAACAGGTTCTTACCCTTCAGTGGGTTTTCTCTTTGAGAGTCTCCTCGGTGCATCACTTTCGGGAGCAGTATTAAGGATTAACTGTCCAGTATTCGGACAGAAATCAGTACAACACAAACAGAAAAGGGTTTGTTTTGTTTTTTAATCTGGCAAAATCAAAGAGTCTATATTTCCTGTGATGTTGTGATATTCCTCAGTCAAGTTTCAGGTTGAGTATTAATGAAAGGAGAGGAGGCTGCTCAGAGAGGAAACCAGTGTGTTGTACATCTGGAGCACACAAGTCTGACTGATCTTTAATGAAACTCAAATGCCATACATGTGCCAGTCTGGCTGCTTTGTCTACAAACTCTGCCCTCATGTCAGCTCTTTGGTGCTTATGTTGTTTGCAGTCATTATCCACTTGAATGTAGCACATTTTGCAACATCATTGTGCTGTTAACTTGAATTGGATTTTTTTTTTTTTTTTTTGTCGTTTTGTTTATTTATTTTTTTTTAATTCATAGCACTTGCCTTCAATTGTGCACCATGACTGAATTATCAGTGTTTGGTTGTAGTGTTTATCTTTAATTCAGCCCAGCCCATAACTCAGTAAGACAGAAATGAGTCATTATAAGGTTTGCTTCAAATCCTGCTGCAACGTCACTTCTTACATGAATGTATTTGCTTTCTATTAAAACACTCTGTTTTCTTTGGTTTGATGGTACCAATAAGGTGAGAAACCCTGGAAAGATTTTAAATTCATCCCTTTCTGACCACATTACCCAGAAATGTACTTGATTTTCCTTTTACTTCCAGAGAGAGCATAGTGGTAAAAATGATGATGATCAGTTTGGAGGGCTTTATTTTTTTTAATGTGCCATATCCAGTTTAAACTGCTGGTTGAAGCTGTTTGTTTAGTGTGTTGGTGCTGGAGAAGTAATAGGAGCTGGTCCTCGAATTTTGGCTTTTTACAGTGTTCAGTTTCCCCACAGCATTTCTCAATATTTTTTTTGACATCTGAAATTAAACAAATGGTGTTTAAAAACTAATATTGTGTTCATTTCTGTGCATACAATGTGTTTGAGAAGAAATGTTGGACACGGTTGCTTATTTCAAAGTATATATTTCATTAAATCTGTCCTTTGTTTCAGAAACATCCCACATAAGAAAAAGTAAAAAGTGCTTATGAAAGCCTAAGCTAAGTTGGAGTGTTTATTGTGGACACCCGCAGTGTTGCATGTGGCCACCAGATGGCGCTAAACAGTAAAGAACAAGTAATCCCCACAGCCTTGATAAGAAATCTCTGCAGTCGTGTAACTTCAGCTTTGTATAACTAGTCAAACACTCTTCCAGAAACTTCTTCCATGGTAAATTTAGTACTGTATGTTTGTACATAACCAGCATGTCCACTGAGAGGAGGAGATACATGATGGTTTGGAAACAAATGGTAACTTTGGTAGCAGACTTACATTCATCCACAAACAATTTTCAGTAGAAAAAGTTTTAACAGTGCAATCTTTAGTATTAGCTCCATTAAAAAAAAAAAAGGCTATAATGTGTAAAGAAACTGTTTTCCCAGTCCCACTCCATCAGTCCATGTTCCCAGATTGGAGGGCCTTGAAGATGGTCGTCCAGATCAATGTTCATAGAAGCAGAAACTGTTGTAGAAATGTAAGTGAAATAAAAGGAAACACACTAAAAATACTGGGTTGTTTTAACTCAGAACAGGGTCAATAGTGGACCAACTATATACTGGATCCATTTAACCAAGTAAGATGGGCTGGTTTTTACCCAACATTTTATTCTTTGTACCCAATATTTCAAGCATTTTGTTTTATTGTCACTCAGGGGTTTGTTGTCTTTACCCAACATTTGTTGTTGTCTTTATGTCCTCCTTAACCCAGCCGGTAGTCAGTCCAATATTGACCCAGTTTGGAGTAAAAACAATCCAGCATTTTCTTAGTGTGCAAACAATATTAGCATGCCCTGTTTATTACTGGATGTGTGTGTATCTGTGTGGTCTGTTATTGACATTGGCATTTGAGAATACAATTTTTTGATATCTATATTAATGTGATGTCAGGGCTACATGTAAAATTGGATGTGGATTGTCGTGGGCCCAGTATTCCAGAACGATCTGAAGATGTAGTGGGTCAGTGGTTTTGCATCTATGCCCCTTCGGGTCCTCTTCGCTCTCTTCCCTATCCTCACCCCTCTCTGCAGTCCACAAAGTTCCCTTTAATCCAGTAGCAGATCTGAGCATATTTTAGAGGCGTGACTCTCACCGCAACATTAAAATCCTGTGACGTCCCTTGTCGCTCCACCCACTGATGTCCAGAAAACACACCTATCACCTTCCGTTCCCAGCGTCGACGACGCCCGTCCCACATCCGGGCGTACACTCCTGAGCCACTGGCCCCGGGTTGGGCGTCGCAGTGCTGGTACAACAGGTCTGATGTCTCCTCGCCGGCCCGACAGAACCGATACACCAGCTGTCCTGGGCGGTCGTTATCAAATCCTGAGAAGTGGACCCGTCGACCAGGCAGTCTCTGAGCTGGAGGGCTGACTCCCAACTTCATGTGGCGGCGTTTATGGGCTTTCTTCAGTTCAAGCAAAGCATAGTCATAGTCCATCCCGATGTCATTGGCGTTCCCTTTAATCCATCCTTTGGGAACATGGGTGCGCTTGGCTCTGATCCACTGGAACTTCATTCTTTCATTGGTTGGTGGCGCATATGGATCAGGGCCCCCTTCAATGTGGTTGGTAAAGTTAGAGGGAATGTAAGAAGAGGAAGAAGAATACTGTGTGTCTCGTTGCTTGGGTTTTAGAAAGCCAACCCGCAGCTTCTGGGCTCCTTTCACATAGTTTTTACCATCATGAACACAGTGAGCAGCTGTGAGAACGTGACGGTCTCCCACCAGTGTACCTGAACACCCAGTGGACAGTTTGACAGCCACTGAGAATGGATACTTCAGCAGATAGTCCTGCCCAGCGATGCTAAAACGCCCGTCGTGGCCAAAGATCTGTCGCTTTCTTCTGACGTGCGACCGCTCAGCCTTACCAGATGACCCAGAGGAGTAGGCAGGACTGGTGTTTGGGTTGGGATTGTAGCCATAGATCCCAATGGCAGTCTCAGTGAGGTGACCATCAGAATGTAGTGTTTCATAGGCCAGAAGACTCCGCAAGTCCCAATAGCTTGGACGAGGGGCTTTCTTATGGCATTCTGGGTCACAGGGAGAGCTGACATCCAAGCGGGCAGGAGACAAGAAGTGAGGGGCCGGGCGAGCCTCTGTCTGTTGGGGGAGGACCACAGGGACACGCTGGAGAACCCACTGAGGTCGGGAGGAGGACGAGATAATAGGTGGAAGGAAAAGGAGGAATAGGATGGAGGTGAACCTGTGGATGAATGGGACAAGAGGTTATTGTGAACAACTGCACTGAACAGATGAAATATGTCAGACCCAGTATTTCTGCACAACAAAAGTGGTTAAACGTGACCGGATGTCTGGACCCCTCATCAGACATCCTCATTCCTAATGGCCAGCATCATGATTTTATATTTACATGCATGGGAGTCGAGGGAGAGTATTTGAAGAATTTTTTTTATCTACACTGGAATTTGGCAGCTGAAATGTTCCTCTGTTTTTAATACCGCAAATATGACAAACAGGGCAAAGATCAGGACTTACTAGGCTCCGATGGAAAATTCCTGAAGTGGCCTGAGGGATTGACGTTAAGTCTGCAAACATTTTGCTGGAGACAGAGTCTGTTTTTTGTAAATGGGTTAAGGGTGATACAAACCATAGTTTGGTATCGCAAACTCACTTACACCTTCCTCCATCTGCTCCTCTCCTGACATTTAACTACTCTCTAGAGAGCTGTAGGGAAGAGCCAGTGTCTACATCTCTGAGTTTTATTTATTTAACCTATTGACACTCAAAAGAAGCAAAAATGGCCTATGTATATATATTTTTTATTATTTTAAGGAGAATGGTAATACTTCTTCTTTTATCGTTTAAATGTACTGTATCAGTGAAATGTTAATAGTACAGTATACAGTTAACAGCGAGTCCTTCCTCCTTTTACGCACACACATGCCTGACACAGAGGTGACTTACCGCGGGAGCGCAGCCCGGGAGCGCATGGTCGTGCGTCTGCAGGTGAGCTGCTGTTTCAGGAAAAACCTCCCAAACCCGAAGAGACCGAGCCTGCTGTGGTGAATAACGCTGTCTGAAACACAGACGCAGTCGTCTCCTCGGCTCTCCTCTCAGGAACAGCCGAGTTTATCTGATCCGTGACGGGCTGGAGTTGGACTGGTGGGACAGAAGCAGCCGGGTCTGCAGCGGAGGAGCTGGATCATTGTGCGCTGCTGCAGGAGGAGCTCCCCTGTCCGTCTCAGCTCAAAGTGTCACATCCGCCGACGGGGATACACCAACAAGTGAGTGAGTATGTCCGACCCCAGCACGGTCACGTGACAGATCACAACACTGATACTGGTTACCAACTTTCTCATGTTGTTATCAGGAGATTTTTTTCTCTTTGATTTAGAAAGACAGTTAATGTGGATTAGCCTATATCAAAACAAAGTCACTACCGTTTAATTAGAGCTGTACCTTATATATGTTTCCCTTTACCAATAAAATCACTTCAGTAGATTAATAGTTTTGTAAACAGAATTTCAGATAGCAGGAGCCAAGATGACAGATTTGGTTTTTTTTATTCTGCAAATGGTTGCACATGAAAAGATGTAGCCATCCATTTTACTCACTATATGGCTAAAAACAACAGATTAGTAAATTAAATGACGAGTTTGTTCATATATTACCTGAATAATTAGTAAGACGATAAAATCTTTAGCACTAACCCAAACAAAGTAGATACAACCTGATTTTTCACCTTGAAGATTCATGTATTATAAATAATTTAGAAACAGGCTAATGGCTAAAACTTTGGTTTGTTTGGTGATAGCCTACTATATTTGTAAATGTGGTAAGGGTGGTATAGGTATATACTTTATAGGCTGTCCATGTAAAACGCTGTTGATAGGATAATTTGAAATAATAATATCTATAGGCTATGTTAATAAACTGATTTTATCCCACAAATTTTATCCCATAAGTTTGAGCAAGACTTTTGATAAAAGGGTCTTTTGTTGAATAAAAGAGCTACACCCTAACAAATGCTGGTTTGTTTTTACCCGAAATAGGATAAATATTTGATTAACTACACCTTGGGTTAATTTAACCCAGTAGGATGGCTGTAAAAACAACCAAATGGTGGAAAATATTGAGTGAAATATACAACTCATCATTCTGGGTTAGATTAAACTAATCCATTATTATTGTTGTTACAAAAAACAACCCAACATTTTTAGTGTGTACCGACTCCTGCAGGAGCTTCTATGAGGATTTTGTTTTCAACCTTAAACTCTAATTATTATTAGTAAGTGATTTATAAACCATCACAACTACCTTTGTTGTAATGTTTTTCTTATTACATCAACTTACAAAGTTCCCTGTTTATTAGGATGTGGTCCCCATATTATCATTCAAATAAATGTAGGGGCTATGCATCATCAAATAATATTTTTTTGATCATAAAATGTGTTTACTGACTCACTGAGACCACCCCCGTGACCTCTGTGACCCTCGGACCTCGAGAGGCCGCTCAGAGCTTACAGTCACTTGGCATTTTGTTATGAACAGGACAAACCTGCTGTCCAGCTGGACCGCGCTGTGCGCTGCCTGTCCAACACTGATGTGGTAGAGAAGGGAAGAGAGGAAATGTAAGAGCTCAGCGAGGGTGATGGAAAAGGAAGTTGAAGGGGTTTGCAGCTATGTGTGTGTTTGATAGTGTTGAGATGCTGCACATAGTGTGATTGACACGTCACACAGTCACTGACCCACAACCGTCGCTCAGATGAACAACCAACAACCAGACTCCCTCTTTTACTTTTTTTTCCCTTTTTGACCCATCCACAAATTCTTCCAAACTACTCATCAAACAACTATGCAGCACACATACATGAGCGTTTTGTCCAAACAAACTTTCACACTGTTGATGAACTCGGCCGATCACCCTCTTGGCTTGGAGAGAAGGCTGTTTATCTTACAACAAAAACCTCACTTGCATCTAGCAGCAGTGATCTTTTTTCCTGAACTATGACATTTATGTTCAAAAGCCTCCTCACAGCTTTTGTGACTGTTGGCTCTGAGGAATGAGTTCTGTGGGAAGAGAGCGCTTCTGATGCCAATGTTGGAAGTTTGCTTTCCACTCGAACCACCCATGCTGAAAAATCTGCAAGCTGTTAGTAGATGTTATGCTATGTAAAGATTTCATTAGGCGCAACTGCACCAGTAGGAAAGGGAGAAAGACAGAAAAATAACAAGTGGGGTGTGAGCAGTGAGTGGGGGACTTATGCACAGCTGAACAGGCAGCCAACCTCCACCTGCCCACCCATCTCTCCCCGCTCTGCAGCAACAGGTTTATAGATTTTGCAATGAAACAATTATCATCACATTCTTGTGAAGCACATGTTGGATTTATGTGCAGCTTTTACCTGCAGCCAGCATGGTAGATTTTGCAAAATATTTGCTTATTGATAAGAGTTAGGTGGGGAGGTTGAAGACATGACTGTATGATGAATTTGTAGGTGGAGCCTGAGGAAGTGGCAAAGTAAAAATCCCCTGGCAGCATCCTCAAAGCTTAGAGATGAAAAATGTTTTGATAAATAACTTGACACTTCCTGAAAATCTTGTCTTTGCTGACTTCTAATATTTTACCTTTCTGCGGCAAAATCACAAACTTATATAAAAGCTGGACTTGGCCACAGTGACATCACTCAGTGGTTGTGGACTTTGAGGCCTACAGTTTGGCATTCAACTGATGCCAGAACAAAGGGGTGGATCAGACTGCAGCTCGCCTCCACTGATGGCATTTATATGAAAATGGCCACAAACGGGGAAATGGGAAAACACAACACTGCTGTCAGTTCCTAGTGTTAAAAAGGACCTATTGTACTTTTCCTTGTTTTCTGTTCTAAGTACAGTTTTACCATGTTGAGTGCTGATACTAGACATGGTCAAAGTTTCAAATAAAGAGGTAAAGAGATGTTCCAGTAATCTCTGAGTAAAGTGCTCAGACTGCAGCCTGATGAAAACACTCAGCTGAAAATCCGACGTATGAATGTTTCTGCTTTTTCTACAGTTGTTGGATTTATTTATTTCATTTACTGCAGCATGTAAATAATCACCAGTGCACAGAGATACTGCACAGTTCTTAACATTTAACTAGCTATGTTACCTTCAGTATTTCCCCACATCAACATTTTCCTCTTCAGTCGGCATTTTCCAGCATTTCCCACTCGTACACTCCTTAATATGGACATTCATAGAAAACATTTTATATGTCTTGTGATTAAAATACTGAATCCACCATTATATTCCACAGTCAGCTGATAATGA
Source organism: Pseudochromis fuscus (assembly GCA_900323345.1). Taxonomy (NCBI): domain Eukaryota; kingdom Metazoa; phylum Chordata; class Actinopteri; family Pseudochromidae; genus Pseudochromis; species Pseudochromis fuscus. Next base: position 16,147 of record OOFC01047142.1, read on the forward strand.
GTGTAAAACACAGACGTCCTGTTGTAATCTTTCTTGTATTGAATGTTGGTGCTGTCTGCTTTCAAGTTCTGGATCAGATTCAGACTCAAACATGTTCACACTGGTTTGGAAAGTTTAAATTTCCAGTCAACAAATTTATGTTGCTTTGTATGTTTGCTGTTGGAGATTCGGGCTCCGCCTCGTGTCACTTTCCCCGATGTCAGCCAATCAAAAATGAAAGAGTCAGAATGAAATGAGGGACTGCATAAATGGACGTTATAAGCTAAATATAAACTTTTTGAACTGCAATCTATGTGAAACTACTCTAGAAGACACAGAGGCTATACATATATAGCTGGGAAATTAGCATAATAGGTCCTCTTTAAGTTACTGTTACAGTGGAGATCAATAAGTTACTATGTCTGATTGGTACTTGCCAACATTTAAAATGATTTTTTTTTTTCTCTACACTTACATAACCTGCTAATTAGAGAGCTGCAGTATTGCTGGACGGATCCTGTTACCTTTAGGTAGATTTAAATTTGTTGATGTCTTTCCAGTCTTTACGCTAAGCTTTAGGAAGCTAATCAGCTGTTGACTTTAGTTTCACATTTACTGTACAGGCAAATAAAACATTGAACTATTATTCAAGGTCTCCTGTAACTGATTATAGATCGGCACCTTTGCCAGGACACAGGGTGGACCTGCTGGCTCCTTAGACACTGCTCTGAATAATAAAAAACCCCACCCATCCCTCAACACAAAGTTTACAATTAGCACTCACTCACACACACACACACACACAGACACACACACCTCTCTGTCTCTGGAAGTGTATCTGGGGCAGGAGGGTCAGCGCCTCGCCCTCCTCTCACCCTCTAATCAGCCTTGCTGGGTTCTGCTGGTCACATTTCGACATTAACACAAACTTACCTGAAGTTTTATTGACCATCTAAAAAGTTGCTGGTTCATATAAAGCAATGGCTCCACTTTTGGAAACATTTTGAAATATGGAGTTCAGAAAGTAAATTAAATATAAATAGAGACTTTTAGACTTCTCCAGGATGACAGGAAGGGATGCCTCTTTTTACCAATGCCAGGGTGCTAATAAGGAAGACATTTGTGTTTGTTTTGAGTTGTTATGAAAGGGCCCGTTTGTTTAGCGGCACCCGCTGTTGTCAAGGAAACGCACATTCCCCGGAGTACTGTTCATGTTAATTGTTTTATTCCTCCCACTCTCCTCCTCTCGCTTCTGACCACGGACACAATCAAGCAAGTGTGGACAGACTCGCTTGTCTTTATGTCCCTCTGTCTCTTTCTGCCCCTGTCTGTTCCTCCTTTATATTTTCCCGTCTCTGTGCCTCCAGCGTTTGAATAATCTCTCCCATCCTGGCCCTCTTCCCTCGCTCGTCCCTCGTGGCCCCGAAACAGCTGTTTGGCAAAACGAGATAACAACAGAGGTCTTTGGAGAAATGATTTGCTGTGAAATCTTGGGGTGAGCTTAAGCCAAGTTTAGAGCTCAAGGCAAAGCCAAAGTGAAGACTCTTGGAAAGCACATGTGATATATAACTTTTACTGCCTCGTATTAAACCTTGTAAATGCAGTCTCGCTCCGCTTCAGTTATAGGACACTTCCACTCTTCATCATGAGTGCTTTCCAGTAGTTATGTTGTCTTCTAACTTTTAAGTTTTTACTTTTCTCCACTCTGCATGTACACTTATGTATACTTATGTTACCCAGAATGCCCTTTAGAAGTCCCACGATAATAGTGGTGATTGCATAGGAACAACAGTAGAGACATTTCATACTTGAATTGGTTGCAGCCCATTGCCCCAACAATTACTTCATGGGGAACACTCCACGCATTGAATGCAAACTATGTAAAGTCATCGTCACGGTCACGTACCCGGGAATGTCGACATTATGCAATCAGCATTGTTGTGACAGTTGGCTTGATGTGAGCAAACTATGCAGTAATGATCTAAAACACATTCTAGCAGTTTTATTCGTATTCATGAACTGACCTGTTTTTGTATTTTTTGAATGTTTTCGCCTGTGTTGGTCATTCTGCCTGTTTGTATGTCAGCAACTTATGAAGAGATGTCAATAATTTAGTGATTTATGTGTTGTTGGTTTTTTTTGTAAGATCACAAGATGGGATCCTGTCCAAAAAACCCAACAATTCTGAATCCCCAGAAAACCCCTAACTCTTATAAAGAGTCAATGTTTTAACCACATAGTGTTGCTATTTCACCACAAGAGGGCAACAGTGTTCAGTCTATAACATCAGTACAGCTTGATGGTGCCTTGGTGGAGTTATGTGCTCTCTGGGTGCTTTCTTTTTTTCTGTGTCTATCTTTGTGTGTGTCTCTTTCTTACTCCCTATGAAAAACCAACAAAATATTTCCAATTGATTTTTTACAAAAATTTGAAATCTGCATGGTTGCCATTGATGTTGTTGCATTGAACATTCTCCTTGTTGCTGCAGCTTTACCTGGTAGTGGCTGGTGGAGTACACAGAAGAAACAATTCAGGTGTCCTCTCAGTATAAACACAGCTGCAAAATGTGAATCTTTAAAAAAAAATGTCACTTGTTCTACTAAAGTCTGTTAGCAGCTGCTGTGCAGAGTGGAGCAAGCAAAACACTGGCTGACCATATGGTTCCAGTTTGTGCCTTTTACACATTTCTGCATGTTGCGTTAGCAAATCTTGTAAGTGCTGACACAGAGAGGACGACATGCATGTACAAGATTCATATTTCTTCTCTGACTCTTTTCTGTGGAGAGACAAAGTCTGACACATGGCTGGGTAACTTTATATGTTGTAAGTAAAGGATGGACGCAGCCACTAGATGTTACCCATCAATTTGTGGACTACTGGTTTTCAAGGCAGGAGTTCGGCATCAGGTTGTCACCAAGTTTATTTTTTGTTGCCAAAGGAGACCATACTTGGATAAGAGCTCTGATGCTGTTAAGGGGCGTGTCTAACTAAACATCTGACTGTGAGACCAGGCTTGTCAACCCATATATTTCAGTATTTCTCTCTTTGTTAAGCTGAATATGTGCTTAACAATGAAATTATTTTAGATCAACCACCACATCAGTAACAACAAGAAGTCACTTTAGAGATTGACTTGTGGAAAAAAATGTACTGACTTCAAATTTCATGAGTGAAGTTGATAGTTTTTGAATGGAGCCAGCATCTAGTGGCCATTGGTGGTATTACACTTATTGACATTTGCACATTGGTTTCACTTTTCAGACCTGGTGACTGTGTCCATCTTTTATTTATAGTCTGTGGGTCTAAGCACCGGTCAACGTTGCTCCCCCTCTCTCCTCTCTTACATGCCAGCAGAGACCATTTCAGCATCATCTGATAGTGTAGTTACTCTTTAAAGCCACTTCAAAAACTCAAAAACTGTAAAGTGTTGACTGACCCAGAAGTTTTCACAAGTAGCTCCACCACATCAACGCAGAAGCTTAAAGCTAACTGAGCACCTCTTTATAAATGTAAGATTAATAATGACATCTATATAAGTCATGTCACTTATGCATAATTATGGACATTACTTATATAAAGGATTTATATTCAGTTGCCGTATTCAAACTTGAATATATTAGGCCATCAAAAGTAGAGGTGAAACAAAGCACACTTCTAAACCCACCATCAGTAATGCTCTCCGCAGTGAGAAGAGTTAAAGACTTACACCCACAGAGGGCAGTGATCGGCCTGGTAGGATTTGACTTACTGTGTTTTAAGTCTCATTTTTACATCATGTCACACACACATCATATTGTCAGCATTCAAGTCAAATAGAGAAAACACAAAAACTCTGAATCATGATGAGAAACAGCATGGAAACAGTTCACTCAGTTTATTTTTTCCAGTCACAGCATTTCTTTGCTCCCTCGGTGTCCTCACAGACAAATGCTTTTGATGACTGAGCTATTTGAGAGGTCGCCTACAGGAAAGAGGTTTGCACCGTGACTAGGGGTAAAACCCATTGGCTTATCAAGGCATGTTGATTCTTAGCTTAGCTAGTTCATTGGAAAATGACTCACATCCGTGAGAATGATATTGAGACATCCTGCAGGAGTTGTGGTTTTCTGTTGCTAAGGTTTTGGTTTTTAGTTTTGATGTGAGCTGATGTCCTTATAAACTTGATTTGGTTCATTCGGTAGGTAACAGTTATTTAAACTCTCCTCTTCTCTGAAGTCATTTTTCAGTCACAAGGCCAGTGCATGCAGTTAGATCAAAAGGTAATTTAGTATAAACACTGAGTCTTTTGTACTGCTCAGTGGTACTTACCCGTCAGCATTAGGAGTGCTGGTCATGGCGGCAATTTTTCGGCTCGTGATCTGACAGTGCAGATGCCGAAGGAATGATAAGAGGGAGCCGGTAAACATGTTAATTCATTTTCCTGTAATTGTAATTCTGGCTCTCCTGAGCTTTCTTTGATTTTCTTCTTTTACTGAAGTCTTTTGTGGAGTTTCCCCTCCTAGGACTTGGCGGGACGACGGCGTCTGTAAAGTCTATGCTGAGGTGAATTGATGTGAAGGGATGGATGCAAAAGTCTGTCTTTGATTGCTTCTTCTTTGGGCCTACATCATGATTTGCAAGTAGGAAATGTATGTTTGGCTTGTTTCATGCTAGTTTTATGGGATGGTGGGGTATAAGGTATAATTTGAAAACTTGACTCCAACTAAATCATGAAGAAGGAGGAAACAGCTGAGTAGTGGTGGTGTCATAGAGACAGCTGAGTTTAATAAATTTAAGGAGGGATAGTTTGTACCTCAAATTACCACATCAACTTGGTTCACTGACTCCCCTGACTCCCACTCAACAGCTCACAAACTGGCTCCCATTCTACAGGGTTATATCATTAGATCAAGTTGTTCAGTGATTGTTTTCAATCAGGGTTCAATCTAATGTAATTTGAGACAATAGGGTTCCACCAAACATGAATAAATAAATAAAAATATGTAAAAAAAAAAAAAAAAAAAAAGTGTTTTTGGGACCATTAACTTCTTCTTCCCGCATACAAGTTGATGGATTTATATAAAGACTGTATATATAAAAACTGTATATAGAAATTGATGACGCAACCAAAAACCTCTGGCTCCAGTTGACTTCAGTTCAAAAAGGGTCATTTTCAATCATGATTTTTTTTTTTTTTCTCCACAAGTAATTCTGATGTCATTAGTTAAACTCAGCTCTTCTCATCAGTGATCTGGAGGTCCATCAGAAAATCATCAATTACTAAGAAGATCTTTGGCTTTGAAAAGAGGAAGGTTAAGGATGTGGCTAGTTTTATGCTCAAATACCAAACTCCTGGTTTCAAAATGTGGGTCCACAATCCGACAGATGATACAGTCTATAAATTTTCGTTTAGTTTCTTATTTACAAAAAAAACAAAAACATAATGAAATTATAAAAATAGGCCATGCATTTACATGACTAATGTAAAATAACATTTAAAACCTGTAACTGTGAAAAACTGCAAATTCTATTGTATTCAAATATTATTTATTTTTACACAAAGACCTTAATTTTTTATTCTTTACTTAATAAATAAATGTAATACTGTAAATATAACAAGTAGTGACAATTAAAATGAAAGATTTGTGATATAATTGTGCATACATTTGTTAATTACCAGATATCTCATATAATTGCTAAAAACTATATTGTAATAATGGGAAATGACTGTATTTTAATCAATAGGCAAATGACTCTGTTTGTCACAAAAGATAAAGACAGTTGTCACAGCAGCATCAAACTCTTCCCCAAATGCTTCACAACAAAACACAACAGTAAACACTTCTCATTTGTTTTCATACCATCCACATGAATATTCACAAAATACCAGCAACATGCTTTTATAATTCAAACAGCACCGCCTGCCAAAGGACGCAGTGAGTCAGACACATACCTTATTTGCTCATGGTGGCTCCCAGCCTGATCCAAGCTGAGTCACTTTGAGCATCCGCCCATCCCTCAGAGAGCAACCACACACTGAGGAAAGTGACAATCTGTCAGCCACTGATAGATCCCAGATATCAGGAATCCCTGTGAATCCGATCCATCTTTAAACTCTTTACAAATGATTCTTTCAAAGGATTTTTCAGGGCTGCCGTCCAGAGATTGTCTCATTCTCAGAGCAAAAAACATTCATCCTTTACTCTGAGTTAGTTATGTGTGATTGAGTGACTGATGTCTCACAGTTGAGGCTCATCAATAGATCTTGTCCCACAGCAAATCCAGTGTGTATGCATGTGGACTTTATGGTGAGCAACAAGTGGTTCAGTATGTGAGAAGAAAAGATGAGCATCTGTTGTGCAGGAGACACTATTAATCTCTGCAGAGCTGCAGGGACAGAGCATGTTAGTCCCAATAACCTTTTTCTGTGTGACTCAGATAACCCAAAACAATCTCAGCACAATGCCCGTTATTCAGCCACAGCTTTCCTGTTATGCTCACATCTCTGGTATTAGACCTCTCTTTCTCTCTCTCACTTCAACTCTTTGTATTTAATGATGATATCACAGCTAAGAGGTCAAAGGTTAAACTCTTCCAGCCATGCAGAGATGGTCTGATGAAACCATCTTAAATATGTCTGTTAGCATACCAGCAATGTCACCTCTGACCATAATAAACACCCAGCAGACCACAACTGCCCCCTCTGCACTTCTGATGATGAAATGATCTCCATTTCTCTGGTCCAGGCCTAATTATTTCCACTGTGCTGCAGGGAGTGTCGTGTGTGTGTTTGTGTGTGTGTTTGTGTGTGTGTGTTTGTGTGTGTGTGTGTGTGTGTGTGTGTGTGTGTGTGTGTGTGTGGGATGCGGGGGGGATGTTAATGATCGGGTTTGGGATCTGGAACCAGTGAGTCACTTCCATGTCGTTGATCTCCTCAGCTCTTGCCCCCTCTCCAATGGATGGACCAGCACTTCTGTTTTGTTTAGAATATGAGAGTTATAATTATGTATAAGGCTTTTTTTTTTTGTATGTGTGGGCCCCAAAAAGAATGTTTGGTCGTCCCCAAGCAAAATCAGGATGAATGCAGCACTCTAGTGGTTAAATACTTTTTTACAGTCATGCTACTGAAAAGTTCTAGGGGACAGTTGTTTGAGATAAATACTAATCACACCATGCTAAAATGATCACATAGATACCCACTATAGACCCATTTACAGCCTACGTCATCAAGAAGCTGCGTGCGCATTTTGGCAACAGAAGTGCTATGTCCCATTGTTTACCTGATATTGTCTGCACCTCTCTGGGAAGAACCACTTGGAAATGTAGCCCATCAAAATGTCTGGTTGTTGTGTTTTTTATCTTGTGCAGAGACTCCTCAGTGAGTGGGGGAGCTTGTTGTTAGCTGTTAGCATTAGCAGTGTTAGCCTCGGTTTTGGTGCATGCCATCAGCCTGTTATCATTTTTATATTGGACACTGGCAGTTTAGATTGTTAAGTTATCTGAGTAGTTCATGTTCATTTCTGTTAAGGCAAAGAAAGTGAAATCAGCACATAATAATACTTACCCTGCCATACAGGTGCAGTTTGCAGTGTGTATATAGTTCTGCACTTTGTTGATAATGACCCACGCCTGATACATTGCCGTCTTCTGCCCTTGCCTTTGGCTGGGTAGGATTTTGGACTTTAGCACACAAAACTCTTTATCAGTGTCATGGTATCTCACCTCTTGTACATGTCCTCAAATTACATAGTCATATGCATCAGGAGATTTGTATGCGCGCAGCTTCTCTCATGTGTAGACGCTAGGCTTTTCAACCAAATACAACATCTGGACACTTACTAGCATCATTCTCCTATTCAGTAATTAAACAGGGATCTGGGAGCTGCCGGCCATTTGTTAAAGTGAGCTTTTTGAAGTAAGCTTCGCGATCTTTTGTTGATAATGCACCAGAGTAGCTTGACAAGCCTTTGC
>OOFC01047151.1:0-21611 GCA_900323345.1 Pseudochromis fuscus
ATTCCATCAATCCATCATCCATTCATCCATCCATCATCCATTCATCCATCATCCATCCATCGAACCATCCATCATCCATCCATCCATACATCCATCCATCATTCCATCAATCCATCAATCCATCCATCCATCATCCATCCATCATCCATCAATCCATTCATCCATTCATCCATCCATCCATCATCCCTCCATCCATCACCATCCATCCATCCATCATCCATCCATCCATACATCCATCCATCATCCATTCATCCATCATCCATCCATCCATCCATCCATCCATCCATCATCAATCCATCCACCATCCATCATCCATCCATCCATCCATCCACTATCCATCATCCATCCATCCATCCATCATCCATCCATCGAACCATCCATCATCCATCCATCCATCATCCATCCATCGAACCATCCATCATCCATCCATCCATCATTCCATCAATCCATCATCCATCCATCCATCATCCATTCATCCATCCATCCATCCATCCATCCATCCATCCATCCATCATCCATCCATCCATCATTCCATCTATCCATCCCTCCATCATCCCTCCATCATCCATCCATCATCCATCAATCCATCCATCAATCCATCCATCCATCAATCCCTCCATCCATCACCATCCATCCATCCATCATCCATCCATCCATCATCCATCAATCCATCCATCAATCCCTCCATCATCCATCCATCATCCATCAATCCCTCCATCCATCATCCATCCATCAATCCCTCCATCCATCCATCCATCCATCACCATCCATCCATCCATCATCCATCCATCCATCATCCATCAATCCCTCCATCATCCATCCATCATCCATCAATCCATCCATCATCCATCATCCATCCATCCATCATCCATCAATCCATCCATCCATCCATCCATCCATCCATCCATCCATCATCCATCAATCCCTCCATCATCCATCCATTGATCCATCCATCCATCATCCATCAATCCATCCATCAATCCATCCATCATCCATCAATCCATCCATCCAACATCCATTAATCCATCCATCCCTCCATCAATCCATCCATCGATCCATCCATGCATCCATCGATCCATCCATCCATCCCTCCATCCATCCCCAAAGAAAGACAACCAATCCTGCTTACACTCACACCTGCAGCCCATTTAGACTCATCAGGTCACCTCACCAGTCTGTCTTTGGACTGTGCAAACAAACCAGAGACCCTGAGAAAACCAACATGAGCCCAGATTTAAACCCAGGACCTTGTAGTGAAGATATATTTAAGAAAAATAATCATCAGTCAAAATCATAACACCTGAGGTGATGATATTTCTTACACTGGCTTTGGTTCTGTTCACTCATTCTCTCAAACACTATGCAGTTACACCAGGAGGTATTTGGAGATGGGTTTTTTTCTGTGCTGTGATTCAGTTTGAAGAATTTGGGGATTAATGAGTCAAACCTTTGGCTTTGTCAGTCACTCTCTGTAGGATTGTTTCTCTGCTCCAACACCGTCCCTGATTTAAGAGCAGCTGCTTGTGATTTGACAAAGCCATCCTCCTAATCTGTTCCTGGCTCTGGTGAATGTCTCTACATGACCGAGGCACATGGCTCTGTTACTCTGAGTCTCATCTTCCTCAAAACTTGACTGGTCCCAGACCACCTTCAGCTGTGGATCACTTGCATGTCATCTATCGTGGGTGTGAACAGTCCGAGAACCAATAAAGTGCAGAATTAATTTAAATGATGCAACATTTGGGGGGTTAGGGGTGATCTTCTCATTCAGATTTTATTTATACACTGAATAGATTGAAGATTATAAATCACAAATATGATCTCAGATGTTCCTGAGGTCTTAATAGTCCCATTTAAAAAAGGAGAATACCATTGATTTTACTCATCAGAGTTTGTTTACGGGTTTGGGTGAGTCGTACTGCACGTGTTGGTTGTATAAAGGTTTTTGTAGGTCCAGAAAGAAATGCACAAAATGCTTTGAGTAATGTTCTGCTGCTTCAATGTAACGTCAACTCAGGAGGTTGACAGTGAAATCCAAAACAAAATTGGTGAAAATTAAGAAAAAATAACATAATTATGAATACAGCACAGAGCTAATGGATGCTAGCTTGTAGTACATTTAAGTTGGACAATATTCTGGCTGTACACTGATACAAGTGATGGTTCTAGTCAAACTGTTGACCTGTTCAATCAATTCGGATGTTTCAGGTGACACCGAACAACCCAAACATCTGAAGAAGGCCTGAGAACAACTCTCCAAACACTGAAGCTGTTGTAAAGGATTCAGGATTAGCAGCTGTGCAGCATCTGCTCTCCTGTCAACGTAGGTTAACAAACAGAAAATCAGCAAAAAGTTAAAAAACAGCTGTCTTTTCATGTATTTCTGGAGCTGCAGCCACCACCATCCCGTCACATGCATGTTTTAAATCAGTGTAGGAGCTGACGACAGGACGCCACGGCAGGACATAAGTGCTGAAAATATGATTGATGGAAGCACTTGAAAGTTCTGCTATGAGCTGCTGGAAAACAAGAAAGTCATTTATATCAGGTGCTGTGATGTTGACATCACTCAGATGTACCTTATTTTAACTTTACATCATTAAAGGAGGCTGCTTGAATCCAGTGCTCGTGCTGCGTGTCACAGGCTGTAATCCAGAAAAGCTACTGGTGTTGTTCAGTGAAGATTTAACAAGATTACAGCAAAATGTGACAGAGAGCAGCACAACAGATGTTTGTTTACATGGAAATGTTACAACTGCTCCATTAAATGTTAACTGGTCTTTATATGTACCTGGTCTTTCTTCATCTCCTTCATATTCTCCACCTTCTTCAGCTTGGAGGCATATTCCTGAACTTCTTGCAACCCCATGTCTGTGCACAGCCTCACCAGGAAACGCAAACCTGGACACACACACACACACACACACACAGAGACTTTTATTTGCTGTACATGCTCAGCTGTAGATCATCAGCTGTTGGTCAAGAGCTCTGTTGAAAACTGTAACAAAGAGGATGAGTTACATTCCACATTTTCTGGAAACTTGCGGTGGATGTCTTTATATGTGTCCAGAGCTTTCTGGTAGTTTCCTGTGAAGAAACAAGAACAGAAGAACATTCACATGAACTCTGCCAAGTGCTACGTCACTTAGTTTTCCATACAAGTAATAAATCATTTTTTTAAAAGCATCAGTCTTACCACTTCTTCTGTAGCAGCTTGCCACCATTAGCTGCCACTTCACCTGGGTTGGTCTGAGGAACCAGAGAAAGACATCTGATCAGTGTGAAGTAGGGATGAGAAGATTCACTGATACATATGTAGACACCATGAGTAAAAACCAAAGCATGAAATAAAATTCTCTCTACTTTCCAGGAAGTAAAAAGATTTGTGACTGTTGCAACAACATTACTTAATCAAGTCAACACAGAATCAGAGGAATTATACAATGTAATAGATATTTTGCCATTAATCTAAACAAGTCTGAAGAACTCTAAGGACTTGCTTCCTGAGTTTTGGATATAACTGCCAAAATCCCAACCACCCACTTGGATTGTGACCTAAATCTTATCTTCTTCAGTGGTGACTTACTGTATGAGCGTGGCTCTTTCAAAGTACTGAATGGCCTTCTCGCAGAATTGTGTCTCGATGTAATAAGCCCCGAGCCACTCGATCACGTCGATGTTGGAGGGGAAGTACCTGAAGGACTGGACAGTAAGACGACATAACATCAGAGCACGTACAGGTAACCTGAGGTGAGATGTTCAGAAATGTGTCTTCTCATACCTCGTAGTAGTACTGGAAAGCCTGGGACTTGTCTCCCTCGGCATCATGCAGCTCTCCCAGTTTTGCCAGTGCGTGGGGGTCAGTGGGAGTTACGCTGATGACCTGGATGAGCCACTCGATTGCCTGCTGGGGATCCTCCAGGAGCTCACAGCTGAGACCAAAGTGTCAAAGACCAATATTTGAAGATCTTCACAGAGATTTACTGAGGTACGATGTTTGAACCTGTTGACCTGTGTGACACACCAACACACACACAGAGCAAACCACACTCTCTCAGCGGGATACAGGTTGGCCAGCTGGTACATGACCTGAGCACTGTTTCTCAGAATAGCGTGGAGCTTCAGGAAGCAGTCCAGAGCCTCCTCCAGACGATTCAGCCTCTTGTAGGTCAGACCTGGAACAAGTTGAAGGGGGAAAAAAGATCAATGATCTTGTGGTCAACGACCAAACAACTTCTCTTTCAGCAGCTCTATGACCAGAGGTGGTAATAATGAGTCATATTTACTCTATTACATGTAGGTAAGTAACTTGGATAGGTATAATTTAACATATTTTTCTCTCACTTTGACAGGTTTTTAAAGAATAATCCTCACTTTTACCTTTATTTACTGAGATTTATTGCATGTTTTTAGTGTTTTATACATTTCTTTACATTCCTGCGGATTCCAGGTCTCCTTTGTAAACCAGCTAATATAACCAGAGAACAGAGCAGAGTGCAGCAAGCTGTTGTCAACACTGGTTTTGAAACTTTGAATCACTTTGATCAACCTGACTTCAGCTTAACCATCAGAATAACTGTTTAATTTGTGATTGTAACAATAGTAACAACACGAACCTGAAGCAACACAAGTTCTAACATTTCTCACACATGCAGCTGCAGAGTGCTTGGATTCCTGTCATGATGAAGTAACAAACATGGTAGATTCAGTCTGTCCTGCTGCTACAACTGTATTGTGAAACATGTTGTTACCCAGGTTGTAGAGGGCCTCGGTGCACGAGGAATCGTTCCTCAGTGCTTCTTTGTAGAACTCTGCAGCCTTCTCATAGTCGTGTTTGACAAACACCGTGTTGCCTTTGTTGATGAGCGCTGCAGGGTTGTAGCGATCAGCGTTCATGGCGAGATCAGCGTATCGGTCGGCCTGGTCGTAATCCTTCTCCTGTAGGAGATCAGAGGGAGGTACAGAGAGTAAAGACTCCATCTTCAAACATTTAACTTTAAATATCTTTTTTCACATTGAAGGCAGACACTTGGTATCTGATTTGGTATCCGATGTTAATTAGTAATTATGAGTCTTACCAAAAAATAGAGGAAAGAGAGGTTTGTAGCTGCAGCGCTCTTCACTCTGCTGTCCTTCTTCTCAAACGTCTTCAGTGTTTCCACAGCCTGACAACACATGATGAAATACTGTAAGAACAACTTTCCACTGGTTTCCTCTTGTGCATCATCATGTGCTCTGTAACGTTATATAATCTGAGCACAAGCTCCCCGTTACGTAGCACACCTACTGACATAAAACAACCAATTAAATGTTTAATATACTTCATGGAGTGAATGGAAGCTTCTTGTATCCAGTGTAACTAGTTAAATTCTAAATGAATATATTCACAAATAAAAAATAAACCTATTCTGACATGTACATCATAAAAGTGCACATTTTTGACCATCAAATACTGTAAAATAAATATTTTGCAGGATGCAAACATCTGTAATGAAATTCTTCACATTTAATTGGTTGTTATATCGATGTAAGTGCACCACATACTGGGGGAAATTTCCTAAAAAAACATATTAGTGTAGGAAAGTTAGCCTTTAGAGAAACCACCAGCTATGCTACAGCTGCAGAGATAATGCAGGTTATACCACCACCACCACTACTGTCTGTAAAAGCACCACACACATGCATCAGATGGAAACCCTGTGAGCTACAGTCGTTCTGATATTGTAACTGGACTCACTTTGTACTGCTGCATTTTCTTGAGCGCTCAGTGGTTCATTATTGTTAAATAAGGAACAACTGGTATATTTTCCTTTCCGTACAAACATTTTCCTTACTGGTGTGTGAGTATTAAACCAATAAATGCTTCTCCAACCTCTCTTGGCATTGCTCAAGTAGCAACATTTCAAGGAAAAAAAACAACACAAACTAAATGTGAACATGGAAACAGAAAGCACACATACCTCAACCTTAGGCATGCAGATGGGAAGGAAACAAGACAAAAGCAAAAGAGAATGGAGGCCAATGAGAAGGGGAAATGTTGAGTCTGATGCTGCTCTGTTCCAGCAGCTTCAGCAGGAAAACTCTGACATATATAAACAGCAAAGGCCAATAGTTGTACAAAACCACAATGTTAAAAAAAGACAGGAACAAAATAAGCAATATAAAGCACAAGAAGGAACAGGCCTCATATGTTGACAGGGAAATACCACTTCTTCACACGCTACATGTACCTGCTCACATGCAGGTTCTTTCAGATGTAGAATTAAAAGCTACGAGGCTTTAATTAGGTTTCGTAGTCAGCCACACTTTCTATGTTGGAGGTGACATTTTAGTATCAACTTTGTCTCCCACCCCTCTCAGATGTCAGACTGCAGTGGTATTGCCCTTGATGGTACTGAGACAAACACACTCACCTGGTTAAAATCCTTCTGTCGGAGGTAGGTGATGGCTTTGTTGATCTCTAGGTCGTTGGCAAGCTCAACGTACTGAGAACTCTTCACCATGTCCACACACCTAAAAAAACAACAACCATGCATGTACAACAGTTTGATTTTGGATGTTATCTCTCTCTGAGGCTGCCCTTTAGTTATATGTGGTATAAAAGCAGGATGGGTAACAAACCAGTCAAATCCAGTAGCAAAAGAAGTCTCAATGGCCGGAGCGATGAGCTTGGCTGCAGTCATGATGTACTTCTCAGCCAGAACTTTTCTATGAACAAAACACAAGAAGGATGTATATCTACCCATTAAATATGCAGCAGGATTTGTACACAACATTTTTGTTTTGATTAAGGTTTGATTAAGGTTTGATGAATATGTTATACTGAAGACCACTGTGTTTGTGCCGTCTGGAAATCTTACAGATCTCTCTCCATCTGGTGAAGCCTGTCGTTCTTAATGGCCTCGATGACCATGTTTGTGCTGGTGTCATCCTGAAAGAGTCGACAGGACGATATTCATTCAGTGTGTTAACTGCATCACATTCAATGATCCCCATCATCCAAAATATCAGAGTGAAGTATCATCGTAGCCACAAAAAGGTTGAGGATTTTCAGACATGGAAAAACAAATAAACAGACAAATGAACCTTTAATATTTCTGCACTCTCTGCTCATATCTATGTTGCTTCTCTTTACACACAACATCCTCTGCATTGCCCAGGAAAACAAATCCCTGATCTGTTGCTTTTTCTGAGGTTTGTTCCCTTTTGTGAATCACAAGTTACAAAAGAAATCAAAATTACACAGGGTGTCATAAGTTGTAATGATAACAAAGCCCTTTCAGATTAGCCTTTTTTGTTATAGTGGTCAGTATAAATTAAAAAAACAAAAAGAGAAACACTTTGTGTACAACTCACATTAGTTGGGATGTACTTGTCTTCATCATCGACACCCAGAGGCACAGAGATGAGCTTCTGAAAGGCCTTCTTCATCCTCTCTCTGTCGCCGATAGCATAGTAGCACAGGATGAGGTTGAAGCCCGTCTTGATGTTGGGACTCTCGCTCATGATGTGCTCGAAAGATGTTATGGCATCCGAGTACTGGCCCATGCGCACGAAGACCACTCCGATATTCTGCATGATCTTGATCCTCATTTCCTTGTGGGCATTGGAGATCTGATCCAGCGCCATTCGGTAGAACTTGATGGCTTTAGGGTAGTTCTTCTGTGTGAAGTAGATGTTGGCCATGTTGACTTTCAGTCGGCCTGGAGGAAGAGCGCATGAGGGGAAACTATTGCACAGTAGAAGTGATGGGATAATCTCTCCAGCTGGATCTCCATAACACTCTTAGCTGTTTGCAATATAATTTGGAAAATAAAACAGAAAAAACCTGTTCCTGTGTAAAATCTGCACAGCCGACCACAGCATTGTGTCGGATCAACAGTTTCACAAAGGTACACAAATAGCTGAACACACCTCATACGCACAATGTCAGAAAAATAAGGAGGATGATTCTGAATTGATCCAATCACCTGACACAGATCAGGTAAAGTATAAATCCTGCTTAAGAACAACAGGCCTGTTACAGACAGCGATTCAGTTTGTACTTGCTTTTACATTTCATAAACACTAGAAGCTACAATATTCATATCTTTGTCTTGTTTGCTACTAGAATGTTTTTCTACTCACCAATCTGTCTTTTTTTAAGGATAATTTTCCTTTGTACTTCCACTAACAGACTCTTTTCTTTTTATAGCCTTAATAAACAGGGTTTTTCTGGCATACCTGCTTGCTTATTAAATTGAGTATCATTAAAGCTGCCATAGTCCTAATACATCTGCAATGAGTGCAAAGCCGAGTGGTGCGCTCACCTGCATTACTGAACATCTTGTTCTTCACAATGACCTGGTAACTGTTCAGAGCCTCTGGGTACATTTCATTGTTCGCGTACTGGTTGGCAAGGTTGAGCAAAACCTGGTAATGACAGAAACATTTGAATATTTCTAAATAAAAGTAATGAAAAACATGCGATGAAATCAGAACGTGATTCACAGGAACAATCTTCAAATTTAATCTGTCTGAAAGGAGGTCGTTAAATTCTTGAAAGCTAAAAATGTCTCCTGCTTGCTGCTGCATGTATCTAAAGTGTGTCTCCCCCTAATGTGAAAAGACATTATTTCAAGATGAAAATATGAAATGATTCTGCATACAACTAACAATAAACAGTATGTTTCAGTGTCAGTGCCACAGAAACAAGTAAGTACAGGTAACTTGTTCTCTTTAGTGGAGATAAACGCTAACATACAACAGCCTGACTTACAGAGTAGGTGAGATCTAAGTTGATCTGGTCCCCATTGCCAGACTGTTCCCTTTGTCTGACCAGTGCTCTCTCCTTCCTCCCTGCCTCTTTGGCTTTTTCAAGAGCCTGTAGAAACACATCACAAACACACAAATCAGCAGTGATGACAACACCCGTGTTTAAAATGAACAACAGTGAGTACAAAATCTTATGGTTTGTTAAACAGTGTCTGTCAACATCGACGAGTCACTTTTCAGCAAGTCAGAGAGTTTCTGTTACGCTTGAGTTAAAAATTCAATCCGTTGTAATGAATTCATTAAGTTTTTTTTCTCCACATATGAAAAAACACTGAGAACATGAACATTTTTAGATGTAATTGATAGATGGTGAATAGTTTTTTAATATAGTACGTAATCCAGCATCATACAAAGTTAATATTACTGAACAGACTCTGACCAGCTGTAAGGCTCCCATGCTCTGTGCCATGCAGCTCTCTTCTATCAAGTCATTCACTTTCTTCTCCAGGATCTTGATCTTTTCCTCGGGCCTGTGAGACCACAAGAAAAAACAGCACAATGTGTGATAATGTTGCTTAAATGTGAAATCTTCTCCACCTGCTTCACAAGACACAGCTGGCTAGACAGAGTATAATAGTAACTACATGTTAGAACAGTGAGACTCTAAGTGAGACACCTAAAAATAAATAAATAACTGGAAAATTTGCACTAACTAAGGAAATTGGAAGTGTGATCTAAGTTGGTTAAGAGTCAGGATAATATGTCAGTTAGTTACTATTAGTTAAAAATCTATATTGTCTATTGTTATTTTTAGGCCCACTGAAAAGTTTTATTTTGTCACATTAACTCCTTACACTTCTTTGAATTACACCACATTATGACTAGAGTTTAATAGACACAGCAGCTACAAATCTCTCTACGCTGGCATGTCCTCACTGAAACAGATCAATCTACGCAGAGGGACAACTCACGTGTCTTCATTCTTTGATTCCAGTGGAGCTGCAGGGCCTTTGGACTGGCCCAAAGGGTCAAAGGTTGAACCTGAAAATACAATGCCAATTATCACCATTACAGAAATACCACATTGTTAATATAATTATAATCTGTCCTTGTATGCAGAGGGCGATGCTAATAAAATGGGCTACACACTACGAGAGCTGTTGAAGATTGGAGTCAGTTAAAAAGAAACATAATAACACTTTTGCTCCTTGCTGCTGTACCATGTGTCATCTCTGAAGATGTGTTTATTCTAGGAAAATATTACTGGTAAAGAAGATGCAACAATAATGAACAACCACTAACTCAGACATTAAACCCTTTCCAAGTCCTAAACCAAGCTGATTAATACATCGCAAGAGTGAATCACTAAAATCGCTCCAATAAATAATTTGTTTGTAAATCTTTAAACTCACCACGGGTCATGGAGGAGGTGTAACCTGCTGCTCTGACAGCCGTCATCGGTCGAGCTGCCCCATCCTGTCACATTTGAAAACACACAAAAAAAATTATACATTTACAAAAATGTTAATATACAGTGACAAACTGGCTCAGACCTAATTTTGCATTTTTTAGTCTTTAGCAATACATGAAATTGTTATTGAGCTTTGATTAAATATATGATATTGGGCAGGTGAGTACAAACAAAAGTTTCTAAAACTTCCGTGAAAAACTATTTGAAAAAAAAACAACAACAACAACAAAACATTACATCCAGTGTAATAACTAATAAAACAACAAAATAAAAACTATGTAGGACCTGAAATCAACCCTTCTCACCTGTACAGCTCCAGTCATGGGTCTGCCCATTGAAGAGGCCATAGGGATCCGAGACTTCATGAAACAACAACAAGCATAGGATCAATGAGGAAGAGGATGAGGAATAACTGAGGTGTGTTTACCTGATAATCTCATTAAATAATCTCACAAATACCCATATAGAATCAAAAAAGTAAGTATTCTACTCTATCAATCTCTGCAACTGAGAAGCATCTGTAATATGCACAATTGCCCAGTTTGTCATCTTAAACAACAAATTCATACTTTTAACGAGGTCTGTGGAAATTTAAATGTTGTCGTTAAATGTTGTTGTTTGATGTCTCAGTTCAGAAAAAGTTTCTATTTTACAGGAATAGTTATGTTACAAGTTTACAAAATGGGTCTTGTTCAAAATTATTGTATTTCATTATACTTACTCCAAAGGAAGAAACCAAAGGTCGAGCAGCAGTGGCAGTGCCAGGAAATTTTGCAGTCATCTGGATAATTAAAGACATGACATTTTTTAATGAATATTAACAAATAAGTGCAAACAAGACACAATTTTTACATCCACAGTACCTTTCCCCATCTCCCTTCTCTGTCTCATCTCACAAACACATTCAATACTCTGTATTTACCGGAGGTCTTCTTCCATGACTGGTCCTCACTGCTTGCTGGAAGCCAACATCATTCTCCAGCTCCTTAAAATTGGTGAACAATGAGGAGTAATTTTATTTGTTCCTTACATACAAGTTGTCCTGTGTTAAAGTAGACAACAAACAAAAATGTATAACAAAAATGCCAAATAATTTCTGTTGTCGTCGCGCATAACGTAACATTAATTACATTAATTTATTGTATGTTTATATGCAAATAGCACTTCCAGCTTCAGAGCTAGCTAATGTAGCACGGGTTAGCAGGTTGGCTAACTCACCTCGGAGTCAAATGTCGGGTTGTAGTCGTTGTAACCCGAATAAAGATCCTCCTCCTCTACTGCCAGATGCACATTTTCCATTTCTTTTCTCCGGAGAGGTGAGACAAGAAGACACCTGTAAATACAACCAACAAACAGTTCTCTACACCAAATAACTGTTTACTGTCGTTTAAGGACGCAATCCCACAATTCAAAGCGGTATGGGTGGGATAGTTCTATTTCCAAACTTCTGATTGGTTGCTTACGCGTCAATCATCGTCTTTCTTTAACGTGATTGGTTAAGAGGATTTTTTTTGCGTTGCTAGGCTACAAGTGTACGCTACAGCCTCGCTTGTTTTTCTTCTACATGCACCACATAGTTTCAGTTTAGTATTAAAACTACATATATTAACTTAGTTAAAAGTAAAATACTTATTTTGCCAGTGTTTGTTCTTTTCTCCATTTCTTGCATATTATACACATGTTATACATTTATCAAACTGTTTCGCATTTTTTGGTCCTTGTAGGTTACCGTACCGCCATGTTCGCATGACTGTGTAGAGGAGGTGCTACACTTAATAGAAAACCACCAACTTTAAACGGAACTGGACTCCTAATATCTTCAAAATGAGCACTTCAGACATGAAGATCATCACTGTGATCGGCAGGTGAGCAAGATAAAATGTTCATACAGTGGTAACCCTGAAAGAATTCAATAAACCTATTGAACTAAACTATTATTTTATGCAGTAGTTTGACGATTACAATTAACGCAGGTAATTTAACTATAAATTGGTTAAGTGATGGCATTGTAACGTTTTTTGCTCACAAGATAAGGTTTATTCTGAATGTATGTTTTTTGCATGTCACTAAGATAATTTCATATTTGCAGTTAGTGGGACTTTGCACTAATTTATTTTAATAATCCATGGTTCAACCCATGTTATGACGCAGTTGTATTATCTCTGTTGTTTGAACCTGTTTATTGTAGATTTACTTTAACCTGCTTTCTGTACCCTGTTCATTAATTCTGTGTAAAAAGGTGAACGTAATAGTCCATTGACTTGACCTCTCTTAACCCTGTAAAGTAAATACTAAACCTCAATCAGATGTGCATAGATATAGTTGGTTACTTTGTGTGTCAACATGCATATTTTGTAATATTATGCAAGGTAGAGCTTGCTCGTTGATCTCAGCCACAGATCCCAACCCACTTGCACAGAATTTCCAATGCAAAGTGTTGCACTCAAGATAAAATTAAACATGCAGTGGGTGCATGGCTAAAAAACATGACAAGAGGACAGGAAAAGGAACAATGGCATCAGCAGGTCTGACCAGTGAGCAGAACAACAAGCTGACCACTTATTTGTCAGTAATGCTGAAGTGTCATTTCACAGCACACCAGTACATGAGATGCAAGGCCTTTGCAGTGTAGCCAACCTCTTATGTTTAGATATTGAAATTTGTGTGATGTCCCTTCTTTAGTGGGCTGATAGGCCGCTCCTGGGCTATGGTGTTTGTCAGTGGAGGGTACAGTGTGAAGATCTATGACAACCAACCAGGACAGTCTGCTAAGGCCATCACAGATATACGGTGAGTCTCACTTTAAGACATGAAAGTAAGACACAGTAGGACATCAACAACACATTGGCTTCCACCCATGCATTACTCACAAGCACCCTGTCCAAAATATAACCTGTTCGCACATGTACACTGCATGAGCAGCATCGTCCTCTTATTACAAGAACACATGAATCAGCCATCGCTAGTTAAACATTACAAGAGAATGACAAAGAGTTTTTGGTGAAAACTCATGCAAAGAAATTATTCAGACCTGTTGGAGCCCGACGTGTAGCAACAATCCAAAATGTAACAACGTTGTGAATTGTTATTAAAAAACCTGAAATGTAATAACGGACCCAAAATGTAAGAAGTTGCTACATTTCGGGCAAAGTTTTTACTTTTTGGGCTCAGCGTCTTGTTACATTATTGACCAGTTATTACTTTTGGGGGTTTATTACTTTGCCCTATAATGTCACAGTTGCTAGGTTCAGGGTTTGGTTTCTGTTTGGGAGGGTTTTTTGGTATGTGTGTGTCGGTGTTTTCTGACTGACTGACTGACTGGTGTTGGAGGTTTAGCAGCCTGATCTCACCTGATCACTCTGCGTCTCTTCAGCCTGAGGGTTGAGTGTGTTTTTGTTCAGGTAGGCTGAGCTGTTGCAAGCAGAATTTTGTTTCCATGTTTGTTTTCCTCGTGTCTCGACGTTGGTGTCTGGCTCCATGTACCCAGACTTCAATAAAGACTATTTCTTGGAACCGACGCCTGTGTCTCTGCATTGTGGGTCCAACCTACTTACTTCGTGCACGACTCCTCCAAAGATTCGTAACATATGAATTATAAACAAACTCTAATCCAGGATCTCATTAATTTAACTTTCATGTTTCCTGCAAATGGCTGTTGCCTCTGGTGTGATTCAGACTCTTGGCAGCTCAGTTGAATAGTAGATGGTGTTATTGCCTTATTATTATTATTATTATTATTATTATTATTATTATTATTCTATTATGATTAGTCCCTTTGCTGAACAAGCAAGACTGTGCCTAATCTTGCAGCTGCCATCCAATAAGAAAGGCATGTCATTAAAGGTTATTAAAGAAGCAGGTTTGTAAGCAGTGGTATTTATTATCAAAAATAAGAAAAATCCTGAGAAACTAAATCAAAAGCTGCAGTCTCACAGTCAGCTGCTGCCTCCCCTTGCTTCAGATACAAGGTAGTTTACCTTCTCAGCCTCAGCTCAGCCTCAGGTAGGTACAAGGTGAGCTAAACAGAAACCAGGCATCAAGACCCCACAAAATGATGAACTTTAGGCACCGCTGCCTACCAGGGTGAGCAACTTTCACAATCCTGAGCCATGCCCCTTCCTTAAAATCCAACCACATTCAACAAACATGAGTGTTTTGCAAAATTTGATTAATAATTTATCTAATTAACTGAACAACTGGGCTGCAATTAATAAGTTAACAGACAAAAAAACACACTTCTGTGCAGGTCCTAGTGAAATGGGAGAAGTTTTTCACATCACTGTTCCACCAGCAGGGGGAGACACTCATTACAGAACAAAACCAACCTGACAGCGTTTACTGCCTCCAAACACACTGTTCTCACAAATCTGTCCTGCAATGCTCTGGTTCAGTTTCTCCATCAGTTTACATCAATTCTGACAAGGTTTCATTTGAACATATCCGCACGCTGCATTTATAATTTGCTAATGGTTCTACGCGCAATAAATGAGTCATGCTGCACAGAACAACTTGTTTTATGTTAAGATTTTGGAGAAAGTGTGAGTGTTACCTCCATGTCCTGCTCTGTGTCGGTTCAGGAAGCAGTTCGAGGAGCTGGAGGAAGCCCACATGCTGAGAGGGGAGCTGACAGCAGCACAGCAGCTTTCCCTCCTCAGCAGTTATGACGACCTTGCACAGGCCTTGGAGGGAGCCTTCTTTGTCCAGGTAACACCAGAGAGCAAACACCTGCCTTTATACCTGTCTGTGTGCCCATCTTGCTGAATGCACAGAGTGATCTGTGGTAATCTGCTTGTTTTAAATCAGTGCATCACATGTTTACTAGGACGTATACTTCCAAGATGTCCGACTTTGTAACATTGGTCCAGTCACACTTCTCTAGGTAAGAAGTAGGCAAAGGCAAAAAACAAACCAGAAACAGACTTAAGATCATACACAAGAAACATAGATTAGAAAATAAAAGGCCGGAGAGCTCGACTAACAAGTAGAGCAACAACAATCTGACAGTGAAAAAGGGGAGAGGCTGTAAACACACAGGAGTAACTGTTAAACAATACACGTGTCTAAAAGTGGTGAGAGGTAAAACAATGACTGACGTTAGAGGTAAGTGTTTTCAAAATGAAACCGCAAGTCACTTAGTCCTGGCAGGATGGGACAAGCTCTGCTGGAACGCTGATTACACAGATTATCCTCAAGGGGGCGCAACACACACACACATTCTGTAAGACTGGTCATTGTTCACATCTCTGAGTAAATCCCTCACACACTTGATTTTAAACACTTTGCAGAGTTACAAGGTCAGTTCAAACGTGTCTGGTTCTTCATCAGTCCTTGATTGTTAATATGTTACCGGAAGGTTCCAGTTAAATAAAACTTTCCTCCTTTTTATTAGTCTTCAGTTACTAATATGGAGGTGCCATTTATCAGAGGTCATTCAGTTATTGTTATTGTTCTGGATTACTATTTAAAGTCTAGACATTGATTTATATAGAAGAATTAAATACAAGTTATTATGAAAAAGTAGAATAAATCACCATGTATCAATAAAACTGTTGAAGGCTTTTCAAAAACTGGTATAAAACTAAAGCTGCCTATCTGCTCTCATTCATGCCCTCTTTGATTTTTTGCATTTGTAAGATTATTATTATTCATTATCGGCCACAACAAACAGATCATTTCTAGATATTGTTTTCAGCTCTGAATTTCATATGAGGCATTTTAATGTATTTATTGTGAGTTAGTTCAATATTTATCAGTGTGGATTCAGAGTTGTGGAGTGTAAGCTCTGTTTTTTTATTTCAAGAGACTCAAATTTATTCATAAATCATAATTCTTAGCCTGATTCCTTCTTTAAAATCAACAACAAGAAAACATGTGAGTTTTAAAATTATTTATTTATTTTTTAAAACTTGATGAATAGCTTCACTAATAATTTAAATTAACTGGAAAAACTGGAACAAAATAACCAATTTAACAGATAACGAGACTTTATTCAGGGGACAGGGCCTAGTGACATGGGAGAAGAGAATTTTAAAATATTTTCCTGTTATTGTTCTGAATGACTTTTTAAAGCCTAAAGATTGATCTGGAAGAATTAGACAAAATGTCCAACAAAAAGTTTAGAATAAATCCGTGTGTGTTTTTAATTCTAGAAATGTCGAATGCTTTCTAAAATTAGTTCAAAAATAAACCTGCCAATCTTCTCACATCTCCTTTTTTTTTAAATATTGTAAGTTATCATATCTATCAGCCACAACAAACAGATGATCACCAGATAATGTTTCATAGCTCTGTAGAGTTAGTAAGAAGGAAATTATTTATTAAAAAGTAAAGTCATTCACTACAAAATATTCACAGACTCATCTTAAATGATCTGATGAACTTTAACGTATCCGAACTTTCTGAAAATACCGTCACGTTTCACGCCCTGCTTAAAAAAACTTGGATTTTTCTTTCAACAACAGGTTCATTAGGAGGTTGTTATGACAACTGTTGTGCTGCTGATGAAAGAATTAGATAAGACAAGATAAGATAAATACATGACATTGTAACACCAGCTCACTCATCAGGTCTTTGTCGCCGTAAGAACACAAACACATCTTCATCCATGGACACTTTGCTTATCTCACCTCAGTCACAGTCGCTCAAAATAAAACCTGAAGTTAACTTTTTACAGCAAAAAAAAAAAAAAAAAAAAAAGCCTGTCACCCTGAAACTGCCAAACAGACAATGGTGTTGTTCATGACAGCAGGTGTGATCACAGGTAGGGCCAAAAAAAAAATCAATACTCTGTCCCGAGTTCATTGTAACAAAGAAGAGCTGTGAATGTAGAAACAGGGAAATACTGGAAATACTCAGAGTTTTCCTGATGATGCTGTCAGGTGTGTATTTCCTGATAGCATTGATGCCATCTGATCTAAGTTTCCCCGTGCTATTGATCAGGGATTTTTTTATTTTATTTTATTTTATTTTCCAGAAGGTTGTTCTTAAATAAATAAGTTACAAATCAATAATTGGTGTAGTGACTCACCAGTACAGGACATACCATTAGATAATAGACTGTACATACAGTACCGCTCCTCACATTCCTCCCTGTGTGTTTCTACACTCCTGTTTTCCCAAATCCAACACAGACCTTAAATAATTAATTAATCTATAAAAACTGTAATAAATATTCTAATAATAAAACATTACAGACTTGTTATTGTTTGTAAATGTGCTGAACAGATCAAGTTTGAACTTGTTGTATTGTTCTGAACAGAAACCTTGTACCTGCTTTGCTAATGAGCAGAACAACACATTATTACGCAGGCCTGTCGGTATGTCGCTCGCTCAGCCAGTTCATGCAGTTCCTCACACAGGATGAACACCATTTTAACAGCATTTTAACTCTACCTTGTTTGACAGACGCTCTTTTACAAAACCCCAAAAGGGTCGAATCCACTCGTAGAAATGTGAACAATTTGGACTTTAACACATTTGTCTGAAGCCACAGCGAAATGTGGTTTGTAGCTTGATTCTTCTTCTTATTATTATTATTATTATTGATGTGATGATGACTTTGTATTTTCTCTGAATGTTCAGGGTCAAATAATGCAAATTATACAAAAACATATGTTCTCACTCACTAACTTCACAAGCTGGAGGAGTAACACAGCACAAAGAAACAACATGTATTTACTGTTGTGATGACTGTGTATTTGTTTTCTGTTGGTGTCCTGCCAAATACTTAGAGAGTGTGACCTGAATGCATTCACATTGGAGGAATGTATCACACTGCATGATGTGTCCAAAGACAAGTTTGAAAAGCAGTAGCAGAAATATGCTGAACCTACTGTGTTACAGAGGTGATACTGTAATGTTACATTTGTCTCAAAGGCCTCACCGTCCCTTTCTGTGTGTGTGTGTTTTCCAGGAGTGTGTGTTTGAGCAGCTCGAGGTCAAGCAGAGCGTCTTTCAGGACGTCGAGCGTCTCGTGGGGGAAGACGTCATCCTGAGCAGCTCCACTTCCTGTCTGGTGCCGAGCATGGTCTTCTCTAAAGTGCAGAAGAGGAGCCGCTGCCTCGTCTCACATCCGGTTAGTTGCTGGTGTTGAAATGAGCAGGGAGTGGAAAACCATTGCAACCCAGTGACCCTCCATAGTCTGCAAACTGGGAAAACCAGCTCAGCTCCTCAGTGGTGTGTCTGCAGGTTCTCTAAGTTAAATGAACCCCTACTCACAATAACAACATCACAGCTTCTGCAGTTAGTCAGCAATGTTCAAAAACCTTTAGATGGACCATTGCATTTAGTTTGAATGTGCAGAAGATTTCCTCTGAGGCTCAACGTGTCCTCCTGAGGCAGAGCAGGTTTCTGTGTGTGTGGTGCTTGGTGCTGTGACAGGATCTGTGTTGAGACTGTTTGAAGTGTTTGTAGCTCATCGTCACACCTGCCACACCTAAAGTCAGCTTAGAGTGATATTGAATTGTGGCTTTCACCCTTCTTGAAAGAATGCAGAAGTTCATCTCTTATGGTTGGAGATGAAAAATAAGTTGAACTTCCTCAAGCATTGTTTCATTATAATAATACAACTGTTATTTTACAGGGGTTTGTCTCTTGTTGGGAAGGAGGATGTTATTACTGTGTAATTTTTTTTGTATTACAAAGCTGATTTATGATACAATACGACACAAGAGAGCTTTATTAATCCTGAAGGAAGTTGTTAATTTGCTACATTTACATTACAACATGAATGTTAGCATGCAAAGACTTCCAATAAAAACTATAGAATATACAAGAACTGATTGATGGTTTCAGTTCTTTATTTTTACTACTGTAAAGCATCTTTGAGCATTGTTAAAAGCTCTTACAAATAAAATGTATCATTATTATTAATAAATTGCACTTTATGTTAAATTGTTTTTGGGTTTTTTTCCATTTAAAGTCAATACTCTTCTGAATAAAGTATTTTAACGGCACTTTAACTTTACATCTGTTCAATTTAGGATATTTTCTATTTATTTTTCTACTATTTTGAATTGAAATGCAATTAAACACGTTTTTCCAGACATGAAAAGAGCTGAGTTTACATTATTCATGTTTGTGTCTATTATTTGATTCAGTCGTCTACTAAAATCCATTTAAATAAAAAAAAATCTTGCATTTTTGGGCAAATATTATTATGTGATTAAAGTGTGATTAATTGAGATTGATTAATTAAAAAGCCTCTCATTAATTAGATTAATTTTTTTTATCAAGTCCCGCCCCTAATATCTACACAGAACCGTGCAGTGTTGCAACCAAACTAAACTTGATGTTGCAGTGTTTGGGTTTTAGTTTGTTTGCACAGTGTAATAAAAAGGTGACAGAGGAAGATCAGGTGCTATCGTGTTGCATGGTTCACTCACTACAAGGTAAAATCAACAACTGGTTGTCCAGTGATTTAACCTTGACGCTGAGGCTTTGTTTAGTTTAAGCATGACTGATCACAGCCTCAGGAATCTGTTTCAGTCTGACTGGATTATAGGTTCAGAAATGTCCTCTGTTGCTCCTTGTTAGGGTGTAATATGGTATCTCAGTGCAGTTTGGTTTAATGTCAAGAACTGATCCTCTTTATAATGTGTTCCCAGGTAAACCCACCATATTATGTCAAACTGGTGGAGCTGGTACCTCACTCAGAGACAGCAGCGGCCGTTATGGACACCACCCATGCTCTGATGACCAAGGTAAAACACTAAACGTACACTGAAACATGTTGAAAGGCCGTTCTCCACTGCAGTGATACCATGTGTTCAGTGCAGGGTAGAAACCTGGCTCCCAGTTTTCCTCTGACAATGTTTGTGGTTTACTCTACACTTGCTAATTTAGCGGTTGCCAGATTTATTGAATTCAATGTATGATGACAGTGTGTCCCAGTTCCTCATACAACCACAGATCACCACACGTTGCTCCACTGTGAAGGATTACACACTCCCAGCAAGTCCCAGCAAGCTGCATTTCATAAGAGATGGATGGGAGCGAGTAGCTTCCTGGAAGTGCACCTTCATGGATGTAAAGAGGTTTGCACATAAAGTAACAGTTTCATGTTTCTTCACTCAGGTCGGCCAGGCACCTGTGCGTCTGAAAAAAGAAATCGATGGATTTTGCGTCAATAGAGTCCAAGCAGCTATTATTGCAGAATCATGGAGGCTGGTCCAGGTCAGTGTCTGGGGTCAAATTCAAACAACTTGCTTTGCTTCGTCATTTAAATGAACCTCTCAGCTGTGCACTGCAGTTTGACTTATTGACATCAGAGCATTTATCTTCAAATACCAAAGAATCATTAGAAATATTCAGCACTGACTCTGAGTCCCAACAACCACTGAAACATTTCAGTCCGAGTCCTCAGTCTGCTGCACACACAAGAGCGTATGTGTGCATATTTGTTTCTGCTTGTGGACAAGAGCAGCTCAGTCTCACTCAGGTTTTATGTAGCTGAGTCCTGCTGCTGATGGTTTTGGTAACAGAAGCAGAAAAGAGGAAGCCCCTTGTCAGCTCACTCTGCTGTAATCTCCACGGTCTCCCTCCAACAAGCAACACAATGAGAGTAAATGAGCTTTAGCCTCTGATGACAGGCACCATTATGTGATCACTCATGGAAGAACATGGTTAGAATGATAATGAGGCTGATTGAGCATCACAACTGGAGGAACCTTTACCTGAACTGAACTCGTCTGCTTTTCATTGTAGCTACACAACTAAAGGCATCAGAATGACCTCAGGTGACCTCCTCTGTTTAGTGATGTGACACCAGCTATTTCTGGAGAGTAATTCAGGACAGGTGTAGAAATCTGAAATTAATTTGCTATTTAGTTTTATAAATTTGAAGTTCTGCGAGAGACGTGTTGGAAAAGGAAGAATAAGATTGATTGTGAAGTAAATCTCTTCAGGTACTGTGCTGTTTATTTCTGACAAAACTCTACACCCTAAAACTGCTGGGCTGTTTTAACCACGACTGGGTAAATGTTGGACTAAGTACAGGCTGGGTTAATTTAACCCAGTAAACTGTTGAGTAAAAACAACAAAGTGATAAATAAAAACAACAAATTGAGTAAAAACAATAAAATGTTGGATAAAAACTTAAAAATGATGAGTGAAACCAGTAAAATGTTGGGAAAAAATAATTAAATGTTGGTATTACCCAACATTTTATAGTTTTTACCCAACGAAATTATCAATAAAACAACAAAATACTGAGTAAAAACAACAAAATGTTGGATAAAAACTTAAAAATGATGGGTGAAACCAGTAAAATGTTGGGAAAAAACAACAAAATGTTGGATAAAAACTTAAAAATTATGGGGTAAAACCAACTAAATGTTGGAAAAAAACAACTAAATGTTGGGGAAAACAATAAAGTAATGAGTAAAAA
>OOFC01047163.1:0-10954 GCA_900323345.1 Pseudochromis fuscus
CCTCATATCCTTCTCCATCCATCTGGATCGATGTTAATGGAGAGGACAGCCGGGTGGTCAGGACCAGGACGCTGAGGATTCTCAAATAATAGCAAGAATACAAATGTAGTGACTGTACAAACTGATCCACCAATCACTGCCATTTGTTACTTGTTACCAACGCAGGTTCAAATATGAGGTCAATGTGCAACAAAGTGTAATACCACCAACAGCCACCAGGGGCTGAGTCCAACTGACTTCAATTCAAAAATCCACAAGTCATTCTGATGTCATCAGATAAAGTCAACTCCTCTTCTCAGAGATCTGGGGGGAGGAGTTAGGGGTGGGGCTAGTCTGATTGACAGGTCTAATGAGACTAGAGCTGAAGTTAAGTCTCCTCCTCATTGGACAGCGTCCTCAGGTTCAAGGGTCAGACCCGCCTCCTCACTCCTCCCTTCATATCCAAATATGGTCACTTCCTGCTCCAAACCACCAACATGGCCACGTTCAGACCAAACTCCTGGATCAGGATGGGAGTCCACCAACCAGCCGTCCTCTCTGAACACACTCTCTGGTTTCACTCTCTCTGAGTGAAGCTCCACCTTCATTCACCTGAAGTGAGGAAACAGCCTCAGTTTGAGGGCAGCTCATGTTAGAGGCAGGACTTCATCATGTGTTTCATACAGTAAATCCTCCAGTAGCAGCTTTATTCACCTGAACTGGAGAAACTGCAGAGGCTCATTCACTTCATCTTTTATTTATATTGTGTGAAATGATAATTAAATGACATCAAGGCACCTTACATCGTACAGTCAAAGCTTTATGATGTTATCAAAGTAAGAGCAGCACTCACCATGATGAGATCAGGTGGGAACTGGACTCTCTTTGATTTTCTGCTGTTTTATTTAATTATTTTTGTTTGTTTATTTGTTTGTTTGTTTGTTTGTTTGACCACCAGATTAACTTCGAGGCCCAGCTCCAGGTACATCCAGGTACAGGAGGTGCTGCAGCTCTGCTCTGCACAGACTGTAACACACCACTAAACACATTTGTATTCATGTGTTTGGCGCCGTTAAGGTCTGATCCAGTGAAAGTGTTTAAATGTCTTGTGCTAATGTTATGAAGTCAGTGGAGGCGTCCTCCTCTGCCTGAGATGCTGCTGCAGGAAACCCTGCTCGCTGCCATGGAGGAGACAAGCAGCATCTCCTGCAGAGAGTCTCACACTGGAAGCTGAGTGTGTGGGAGTATCAGAGGGTTTATATATACACACACATCCATACGCTGAGGCTGGTTTCTCCCGGTCTCCTCCCCCAGGGCTCCAGGCTGCATCTCACCGAGCTGAGGAGCCTCCCGGTGCATCACGCCCTGTTACTGTGTGTTACTGTGGATCTCTCCCAGGACGCCATCAGCACTGATTCAATTTCTTAGTCGCCCCCCCGAAGGCCTCTGCTCCTCCCACGGAGACCAAAATTAAAACCCCCATAAGCCGAGGCAGCGGCAGCAGCTGTGGCGGCATCCATGTTGTTTTGGAAAAAGGGCATCAGCACGGAGAGCGGCGAGCGCTCGTTACAGGGAAATGCCAGTGATGTGGATGTTTTTAACAAGGCCTCATTAGGAGCAGCGGGACAGGAAGAGGCCGCGCTCATAAACAGCGACATGGAAAATAATCAGGCGGGTTAATAACAGTATTAATTATCATAATGTCTTCAGTTTGTGAGTGGTGGCGTACGGCGTGACGTGGGAAACAAACAGCTTTACCATTAATGTTCAACACACAGGTCACACTGACTCACTCAACAAAGGTCGACACAAACACCATTGTTCCCAGCATCACATGCAGTATGTGGGTTTTAATCTGGTCTAATCCTGACAGCTGCACATTATATCCTCTTCAATACAAACTGATAGCCAATTAAAAGCCTGCTCTCCGGGGTGGTGAGCAAATCATGGGCCAGGGAGACGACAAGGGCGAATAAATCAAACATACACTGCACCTACTAATGCTTCATAATAAGAGCTTTTAATTTGAAATGGTCACAGGAAGTGTGAAGTGTTGTATTATAACAGTTTGACATCAAAGGGCGAATAAATCAAACATACACTGCACCTACTAATGCTTCATAATAAGAGCTTTTATTTTGAAATGGTCACAGGAAGTGTGAAGTGTTGTATTATAACAGTTTGACGTCATGAAACTGATGAAATTAGAAATAAAGTCCTGCCTCTAATTCAAGCCTCAGACCGAGGCCTGGTACCGTCTGTGGTTTAGGGAAATAAAGACAGTATTACAGGAATTACGGTAATATTTTCAATCCCCCACAGGTCAAAAGTGTGTGGTGGGTTTTAGAGTGAATCTGTACCTCAAGAAAAAAAATGAATCTGTATTAACGATGTAAAGCAGGTCCTGTAATGTTTACTTCTGCCAGTACTGAGCTTTTATTTTGAAAAGGAAGCGTTGAATATGCAGTAATGGTAAAGTTCTGATCCAGTGTGACTGAAACCTGATGAACTACAAACTGATCAAACAGCCACAGTTCAGGTAAAGAAGACTCCGCCCACTACCTGAGGAAATACCGTATTACCTGAAATATACAGGAATCAGCACCAATGAAATCTGAAGCACCAAACTGCATTAGAGGAAAAAGTCGTCAGCACATCACCACCTTCACTTTCATGAAGTTGAGAAAGGATTTGCTGTTTCTTAATCTCCTGAGAGACGTCTCCACGGCCGCCCACTCTGCCCATCACAGTTTCTTCCTCTCCATTGTTCGCTGAGCTGTGGGACAGCAGCGTCCGCCAACACACTTTTCATTTTCTACTTCACTTCTACCTTTTAGCACAACAACGAGGTTTTGGATGAGCAGGGACCTGAACCTCCTCTGGAGACTTTGGTAGAGGATAAAGAGGTGTCGTGGTGTTTAGATGAGGACGATGGTAAGAAATTAGTACTTTGTTAAAGTTAGGGTGTGACATCATCTTTGACGGTGATCTCCTGATGAAGATGTTTCTTTGACTCGTCCATCCACCAGACCTCCTGCCACCGTCACTGTTTCTCCTTCAGCACTTTCGTCTAAGTTGTCGGACGCTGTGAGAGGAGAGTTTCTTTAAAACCATCTCTGCTGGTTCGATTTGTTTCTTTCTTTGCACCAACCCCATCAATACATTGATCCCTCTGCAGACCCCTGGTTCAATGAGGCCTTTAAAGTCCACCTGAAAGGACCTTTTAGAGAAGATCTAACTTCTGCATCGTGACATGTTTCCAACTAAAACTGGACAAAACCTTCAATTTGATTGGATCATTGAGAAACAACCAAACACCAGGTAGCAAGCTAACGCTAGGAGATGACCTATGTACTACCTAGTAGTGCTACCTACTGACTAACGATCACAGGATATACTTTGCACCATGTAAGTAAGTGTGATTGATCGACTTTGATATAAGAGTTTTTGTAACTTTTTAACAACATGAGCAGCACTGTGGTCTTTTCCTTTCAGGTGGACTTTAAGGGTTGACTACGATGTGCACCAACATGATGTCGACTTCTCCGACACTGAACCGTCGTGTAAAGACCCTCATCCACCACTACCACAAGAAAAACCTCACCGCAGAGAAACAAACTGATCTAAGAACAACTTCAAACCTCGACACCGGTGATGTCATGTGTCCAGCGAGGTGTGGGAACGTCACATCGTGAGGGATAATTAGCGAGTGCCGCCCTTTAACCCAACAAAATGAGAGGGCAGGTAGGCGAAACACAAACCCCCACCCAGTATCAAGCTATCCGTTACCCTGCTGCACAATGGAGGGAAGGCGAAGGAGTCGCGGCGACATCGACCGACTTGAACGCCGTTGGGCCACCTCTGTTCAACCTGCTTTTAGGATCTGATGACAGCTGTATGAAAACATGTGAGGAGCAGAAGGCTGAGAGCGGCGCAGCTAAAACCTCCGGCTGCCAGCGCCAGCCTCTGCAGAAAACACTGCTCTGCCAAATGAAGGGATTTATTCTGTGGCTCCGAGGTGCAGAAGAGGACAGCGAATGATTAACTCGGCTTCGCACGCTCAGTTATCTGCCGACAACGAGATGAAAATATTCCACAGTCGACGCGAGCCGTCAAAAGATATTACGTTTTAAATTTAACGGACGGCGCCCATTAATAATTCATGTTTCCAAAAGAGACTTTGTGGAAAAACAAACCCAAAGCTCTCTGTATTCAAACTGTTTGTTTCCATCGGAGCAAACAACTGTGGTCACCGTCGGTCTTCTTCTGATTAAAGCTCATCACACCTGAATCACCTGGTCTCAGCACTGAGCGTCTCTTTCATGAGCTCAGAGTCAGGAACTGAATCACAAACCTCCCGCCAACACAAGCTGCACACAGCACTGGGTTCAGTAATTAGCAGAGTTACAGATTCAGCCTGTCAACAAAATGACCATCACAGCCAATCAGGGAGTGTTTACATCCTCAACGCCAACCACAGACTGTTCGTACAAATGGACCAAACAAGTCGGGCTAAAAAATGAGGCTGATGTGGAAGTGGAAAAAAAAGTGCACTGAAAATCATTTATCATTAGTAGATATTAGGTTTCAAAAAGAGGAAGATTTAGGGGCGGGGTTAGCTTGATGGACAGGTCTGCTCTCCAATGACACCAGGACTGAAGTCATACACATTGAGCAGTGACCTCTGGTTCAAAGGTCAGACCCGCCTCTTCACTCCTTCTGTCATATCCAAATATGGTCACTTGTGGCTCCAAACAACCAACATGGTGATGCTCAAATCCAGAACAGTCCACAAACCAACAGGTGATGCCACACTTGCTTCGTCCATTTCTTCATACAGTCTGTGGTACTAAAGTATTAAACTTTAATACCTTTCCAGACATTAGCTTAGCACCACTCCTTCTTTGGTCGGTTTCCTAACTTTTGCTGTAATGGAATAAACGACTTGTACAAAAGCGATTGGTGCACAATGTGCCAACATCGTGTTTCACAAAGACCGAGTTTTATATTTCTCTGCCATGCACTCGTTGGAAGTATCGAGTTTCTTTTGATCAGTGCCAACGTTGGCACGAGAGACGACGATATCACGCTGCAAGTCACAGTTTTCATGTTGCAAAGTTCAGGACACTCAAATAAAAAAGATCTCAAGCCCGATATCTGGAGCAGCATCTTTGTTTTCTGATATCCATCAATATGAAAACATTTAGTGTTGGATATTTCACTGGTTACTGCATTTATTTATTTTATTACTTCAAAGGTAGAGTACATTTACTCAAGTACACTGCTCGAGTGAAATTTAGAGGCACTTGCACTAAAGAGATTGGTTCAAAAAGTGGGTCAATCCCCTCAGACCTCATGTTAAAACTTCACAGCACAAACAAACATGTTTACAGTCAGTAGGTTTCTGTGGATGTTTTCTCATTCATGGCTGAATTTAGCCTCTTTGAGTGACAGCAGGGTGTCATCATATCAAGCTCCAGACCCTGGCTCCTCCTTTTTGACCAAATATGGTCATTTCTGGCAAAAAAAAAGCTACGTTTAAAACTAAAACTTGTGAATTAAATCAAAGTTAAGTGACCACAGAAGCTACCTGAACCTACAAGCTAAGTGAATCTAAAAGTTAACTAGAACCTAATTGAACCTAGAGGCTAACTGAACCATGATGCTAACTAAAGCTAGATGCTAACTGAATCTAAAAGCTAACAGAGCTACAAAGTTAGGGGGGTGTAGAAGTTAACAGCTGCACTACACATCTACAGCTGGACTAAAAAGCTAAGTCAGTCTAAAAGTTAATGCGACCTAGAAGCTACCTGAACCCAGGGGATAACTACATCTGAGAGCTAACTGAACCTAGAAAGTTAGAAACCTAGAAGCGAACTAAAGCTAGAAGTTAACTGAATCTAGAAGCTAGCTAAAAAAGCTAAAGTGAATCAAAAAGTTAGCTGGGCCTTGAAGTTAAGTGAACCGAGAGGCTTGCTAAACCCAGCCGCTAATTGAACCTCGGAGCTGACGGAATCCAGATATTAGCTACAGCGTAGCTATGAGGAAAATAAATGTAGAAGCTAGCTCGACTGAAAAGTTAAATAAACTTAAAAGTTAACTAGGCCTAGAAGCTAGCTGAACTTAGAAGCTAGCTGAGATTTAACACTAAGTGAACCTAGAAGTTACTAACAATAAAAGCTAGGTCGACCTAATTACTTAATGAAGCTGAGCTAGCCAAGATGGTGGCGGCCAAATGCCAAACTCTAGGCATCAAAACGCCAAAAAAACAATGAGTGGCGTCGCTGTGGCTACGTCCATCTTTTATACACAGTCAGCTTTTCAGCGCTTCAGTATTTGGATTAAAAACTTACAAAACTATAATATACATTAATAATTTTACCACTTTTGTGCGATGCAGTGAAACAGAAACAGTTTGCAGCTGAAATAATTCAGGTGTAAATACACCCACTCATCAAACTACTGGAAAAGTCATTTCTTGACCAAGTAAACACAGTTTCTCCTTCAGCCCCAACACTGAGCTGATTATTTACTGTGTCCACACTTGACTGATATAATATCTACAGCGAGCGTATAGAAAGAAAAGAGTGAGGCGCCTGTGCTTTGTACAACATCCAGTGATGCAACAGTGTTGTAATTGTTGTTCAAGCCGAGCCACAGAGGAGCCGACTCAACCCTGTGATCATTTATATGTAAATAAGTTGCACAAAAAGCAGTAAAAACCTTAAAATAACCGCCTTCATTTTGTCGAACAACAGCTGCATTGTGGGTAACAGTAGTGTTCCCAGTGCACCTCAGAGCAGAACATACGAGATGTTCCTGTGTGAACATCAAAGCTCCACACACACGTTTTTGTGTGATGTGTTGGAGACTGCACAGATCCACGCTCCAAATATGAATCCCATGATATGTGGCCTATATGCGGCTCGTTACCATGACAAAATGTGATGTCATTCAGCAGGAGACAATTGTCACAGTTTTGGGGGAACGTGAGTGACGACTCGGCTGGTGTTTGAAGAAATAAATCAAGTACAACACAACTAGAACACAATCGGTAGCACCTGGAGATCAAGGCTGCACAGTTAATACGAGTGTTGAGATATAAACAAATTCAAGATGTTAATTTTCTTCTGAATCTGTATTTAAATACAGGCTCAAATAACAGAAGGATACAATTAGCCCAGTGCTACATTACATACCACGCCGTGCTAATCCAGGCCGGATCACATAGCTTTTCTTATTTTGTGTTTACACATATTTTACCTAGCTAGCTACCTTAGCTGATAATCTGTTTACAGGTAACAACTTCAACTTTTATTTTTTAGCTAAAGATTTTAGCTCACAATCTCAGAAGTGCTAGCCTTCCTTTTAGCTAGTAACATTAAGCAGTGTACACAGAAATTAAGACCTTTAGTTAGCTATTGCAACTGTCTGGCTAATAATTGGATTTGTTTGTTTAATCGGTAATCTATACTTTTTGCTAACATCTAGCATACCCTTATCTAACAACTTCCAACTTTTTATTTCTGAATTTAGCAATTGCTATTAGCAATTTTCATTGCTAATAGCACTTTTAGCTAACAAAAGAATATTTTAGCTAATAACACTTTTTTAACTGATTAGCAAACAGTTTGTTTATCTATACTTTTAGCTAGTAACTGCCAAATTTATTTTGTTATTTAGCTAGCTATTTCAGCTGTCAGCAGTGTCAACTGTTAATACTTTGCTACAATATTAGTATTTTAACTGCTACCTCTGCCAATTTTAGCTTCCGATTTCAATTGTTTGTTCATTATGTTTAATACAAAAAACTAATTTGTTTATCGATGCTGTTTGCAAAACAACACTTTATTCCTAAATTTAATGAGCTATTTTAACTAACTGTTCATGTTTTCAGCTATAATTGTTTATCTGTACACAGCTGTTTTACTTCAGCTTCAACTGTTAATACTACTTAATACTTCTATTAACAGTACCATACCACTAGTTAACATTTCAAAGTGCAAGTCATAATATTTGCTAACATCTTTTAGCTAGCTATTTCAGGTGTTTAACCATCATGTTAACTATTTTATTTGTTTATACATACTTTTAGCTAGCTATTCCAGCATTACTCTTAGTTAACTGTAGTATTTTATGTTTTTCAGCTTGGGTCCCCCCAGTAAAACAGTAATTTCA
This sequence comes from Pseudochromis fuscus, assembly GCA_900323345.1. NCBI lineage: Eukaryota > Metazoa > Chordata > Actinopteri > Pseudochromidae > Pseudochromis > Pseudochromis fuscus. Next base: position 8,158 of record OOFC01047163.1, read on the forward strand.
GTTTTTCCAGATAATTTGAACTCATCATTGAGCGTCACCCAGAAACCACAGCAGAGTTACCCCAGGGGAGGGAAGGACCCCGGACTCAGTATCCCGCCTGTAAATCACATTTTCTACCAAACCTAAGCCGACGATCACAAACACAGCAAAGTGATGACCTTGTTTTTCTGTAATAATACCACAGTGTTGTGAAATGAGAGAAACCTACAGATCAGCGTATGGATTATACAGTGTTCAGACATCACTGAGGGAACAGGCGGACTTGGCAGTGAAATCATAAACACTCCTCCAGCGACAGCAGCTCCTCTTGGCTCCGCCGCCATCACAGCCGGGCTGTTTCTGCATGTGTAAATTAGACTTACGGCTAAGACGACATGAGATCATCTGCAGGAGTGTGTGTGTGTGTGTGTGTGTGTGTGTGTATGTGTGTGTGTGTGTTATGCAGCAGCTCATTTCAGAAGACGGGGCAGCGATGAAAGCTGAGACGTTCACCAATATGTTGTGAATGTGTTATCAGGAGAAACCCGATGATGACGAAGCGCTGGATAAACTTTGCACATCATCTGGGTCGCTGCATGAGCTGCAGATAAGGTATTTATAGCGCACGGCTTTTCAATGCGCATTTTAATGAGAGAGGAGGAGGAAGAAGAAGAAGAAGAAGAAGAAGAAGAAGAAGAAGAGACCTGTGGGCGTCTCGGGGACAGGGAAGATGTTTAAACACCTCTGAGGAGCAGCAGTGCTGTATTTTAATTTTATACATCTTTTCATATTGAATCTGCTGTCATTTGGTTTCTGTGTGATAGAAATATAAAAAATGCAAAAATATGAGTTTAGACCCAGAAGTGACCATATTTGGACATGAAGGGAGGAGTGAGGAGGCGGGGTTGACCCTTGAACCTGAGGACACTGTCCAATAAGCATGAGACTGAGCCTCCAAACCACCTGTGACTCACTGCAGACCAGAGCTGTCAATCAGACTAGCCCCGCCCCTAACTCCTCCCCTTCTTTCAGCCTAATATCTCCTTAATGATGAAATGATTTTCAGATGGACCAGATCTCTGAGAAGAAGAGTTGACTTTATCTGATGACATCACAATGACTTGTGGAGAAAATGTATTGATGAATATTTCAGGATTGAAAATGAGGATTTTTTTGGAGCCAGTCTCTAATGGCCATCAGTGGTATTGCACTTTTTATGCACTTCCACATCAGCTTCACTTTTGAGACACGGTGGCTACATCCAACTTTTCTATAACTAACAAAGTGTCATCAGCATATCTGGAGAACGTACTGATATGAAACCAGTAAACCAGCGCCTAGTGGCCGTTGGTTGTATTGCACTTTTTTTCCCTTCCTATGGCTACTTTCATCTTTTTTATACAGTCTGTTTTTCCTCACAAACTTATGACATCATAATCTAAGAGGTTTTCTCATGAATGAAAACATTTGATCTCAGAAAGTTTTGAGTCTTTTCTCCTAAAAATAACATTTTAATCTCAGATATTTTAGAGTGTTTTGGAGTCGACATCTAGTGGCCATTGGTGGTATTGCATCTTTTTATACTTCCGACTTCATTTTTGTGAAAATTGAAAAAGTGCTGAGTTACAACTGATTAAATTTTTGTGGAGACAGTTTGTAATCTATTATTTTGAATAACTACATAACAAAACATTTTCCTTGTGTCAGCTGCTCGGTAAATTCAAGGTTGTGGTCGATTCAAAAACGACCGTCAGACGGGAGGTGAAGCACAGCCTCTGGTATCCATTCCCTTTCATTCAGTGTTAATTTCTTAATAAATATTAAATACAGCTGCTTCTTTTCAGTTTTTGTTACTTTGATGTTGCTTAATTAGTCATGAATAGTCACCATTTGAAAATAAAACGCTGACAAAATTAAGCAGCTTTGTAATTACAGCTCCTTTTTGTGGCCTCTAATTAAACAGGCGAGTGGGAAATGGTTGAAATATTTCCTGAAGACGCTCGGACCTGAGAAGAAGCTCTGATCTCTGCAGAGAAACCAAGACTGGGTGTTAGATGCAGGACGACAGAATGACAGATAGACGAGACAAATAAAGAGGAGTAGCTGCCTCGGTGCAGAGCTTCATTACCACTGGGTTCATACCGGCAACCTCTGACCTCCACGTCCAGCAGGAGAACCAATAACACGACCACGTGCTCTGATCATGTGATCCTGACATTTCCCTGCTGCTCGTCTCAGTAATGTCACTGTGCTGCCGCGGGGTCTTGTTTTCCACGACGGGAGGAGCAGCCATTGTGGCGAGTGATCACTTCCATCACCTCCATCACCTCCATCACTACCATCACCTCCATCACCTCCATCACCTCCATCTCCTCCATCACCTCCATCACCTCCATCACCTCCATCACCTCCATCACCTCCATCACCTCCATCACCTCCATCACCTCCATCACCTCCATCTCCTCCATCAGCTCCATCACCTCCATCACCTCCATCACCTCTATCACCTCCATCTCCTCCATCTCCTCCATCACCTCCATCACCTCCATCACCTCCATCACCTCCATCTCCCCCATCTCCTCCATCAGCTCCATCACCTCCATCACCTCCATCTCCTCCATCTCCTCTATCACCTCCATCACCTCCATCACCTCCTATCACCTCCATCTCCTCCATCTCCTCTATCACCTCCATCACCTCCATCTCCTCCATCCCCTCCATCACCTCCATCTCCTCTATCACTCCCATCACCTCCATCACCTCCATCTCCTCCATCTCCTCCATCACCTCCATCACCTCCATCTCCCCCATCTCCTCC
>OOFC01047169.1:0-24409 GCA_900323345.1 Pseudochromis fuscus
TATCTTATCTTAACTTATCCTATCAATGTCATTGTTTTGTTATCCTATCTTAACTTATCATATTGTCTCTTATATTATCACCTCCACCAAGGAGGGTCTGTTTGTCTGTTGGTTTCCAAAATAACTCTAAAAGTTACAGACGGATTTTGATGAAATTTTCAGGGATTGTCCAGATGGGGATAAGGAACAAATGATTAGATTTTGGAAGTGATCCGGATCACCGTCTGGATCCAGGAATTTTTTGAAGGATTCTTTAACATTGGGAGATAAGACCATATGCCACATTTCTGCATATGACTCCACCAAAAATGGTCAAGACACTTTGAAAAAAAATACAGGACAAGTTTCTAACATGTTCTACAATATATCAAAGATTGATCCGGATAAAGGAATAATTTCAGATAATATGATCCAGAATATGAAAAAATCCATCTTTGAAACTTGCATCATAAAAAAAAACAAATGAATCTAGAAACATGCAACAGACATCTTTAAACAGCCACGACACTGTGGAGCTAATATTGATATAAATAAACACAAGACTAATACTAGTAATATCTTTGGTGGAAGTCACAATATGAAGGAAATGTTGTGCTTGGAGGAGGTCTGTGCTCTCTGAGGGCTTTTCTAATTTAAAGTTGTCCCAATCAACATATTTATGTAAACAATGGATCATAAAGATATTTGAAATATGAACGATCACGTACTCCAACAAACCAAATCCCTGACCGTTTATAGTATTTACAGATTATTCTGCTGCTAAAATGTAAATGAATGCTCCTTAAATCCTGTGGTTATACATCCAACAGCTGGTGAACTAACACTAAGACTGAAGCCACTGCTCTCTGGACCTGCAGGATGTGACAGTTATTGCAGGTTCACTGCCGTCCTGATAACTGCTGTGTAAATCCAACCTGATGCTAATGCTAGCGTAGCTCTTGGACACTTGCATGGCACAATTAGCAGTCAATAGAGCATGCATCCTGGGATTGCTCACTCGTGTTGTAGGACTTGAGATCGGTCTTGGTCTTGAGCCGGTCTTCAGACCACTTTTTAAGGGTCTCCGTCTCGTCTGGGAATCAAAGGCATTTTCACTCGGTCTTGTCTCAGTCTCGGACAGGGTGGACTCGGGTTTTTTGATCAACACCTGTCAAGACCAGGCCACCACTACTGTGATAAGTGAGAAAAGTCCAATGTAGCTGCTGCCTTCCTGGTGTCACACAGTCTTTGTGACGCCCGGAGCAACATGCCCCCTGTACAGAGCTGGATGAAGACGACTGGAGAAAAAAAAGATCCTGGTCATTCGGTTCTGTTTTGTTGTGATTTTTCTTTGATATATATACGGTCTTGGTGTTGTCTCGGTCTCAACCTCCAAATGTCTTGGTCTTGTCTTGGCCTCGATCATGTCTTGGTCTCGGTTGGTACGGTCTTGACTACAACACTACTGTTCACATCATACCAGGGAACTAAAAGCAGCAGCATGCAGTGCTCCCTAAACTCCATCAGCAGGTACACTGCTAGGTCCCAGGTCTAGTCCCACTCCAACTGGACTACAGGGCTAAACCACGACCACACCGGGGCCAGTCTGACCACATGTCCTTGCTTTTAATGACTGTACACAGACTCCTATCAGACCAAAGACTGTTACAACGTAGCCTCTCATCAGCTGCCTCAGAAGAAAAACTGGGACATTTTTGAACATCTGTACCTCGGGGATTACACAGCACCTGTCCTAGACCTAGACCACATATAGTACTGCACAGACACTGTTACTGTGGACAGGTGGATCTGGATCTATTCCAACCAGAAGCTGTGGCTGACAAACGAAGGCCAGACCCTGCCGAGGGACAGAAACACTGCTTTTAGGTCTGGTGATGAGGAACAATACAACACAGCCGGAGCCAACGTAAAAAGAGACACGAGAGGTTAAAGCTGCAAACAAGACGACAATAAAGAACAACTTCAGAAGCAACAAGCAGGTGTTTCAGGGGGTCCAGCACATCATCAGTACAAATCCAGTAACCCCTCACCTGCTGTGGAGCGTGACGCCTCGCTGGGAGAGGAGCTGAACCGCCACATCCTCATGGTGGGGGACATGAGGTGAGGGGTAGACTGAGGCCAGGAAACCTGAGGTAAACTGCAGGACCTGATGTCATCTCTGGACGGGGACTGAAGACAGCCCTGAGGGTCAGAGTCGGTCCCCACATCTCCACAGCTCTCAGCCTCAGCACCGGCTCCCCACAGGGCTGTGCGCTGAGCCCCCTGCTCTACACCCTCTGATGATACCATGGTGGTGGGACTCATCTCTGGGAGGGAACAGCCCACAGGCCCAGACGAGGTGGAGCTGCTCATTGTATGGTGCCCAGACAATTACCTGGTCCTCAACAACACCCAGACCAAGGAACTGATTGATTGATGGCGGCTGTGGCTCAGGTGGTAGAGCGGGTCGCCTGTGAATCGTAAGGTTGTGGATTCGATCCTCGGCTCCTCCTGTCCACATGTCGAAGTGTCCTTGGGCAAGACACTGAACCCTGAGTTGCTCCCAATGGTGACTAGCACCTTGCATGGTAGCTTGGAAGCTATTGGTGAGTGAGTGTGTGTGAGTGTGTGTGTGTGTGTGTGAATGGGTGAATGTGTTGTCTTATAAAGCGCTTTTGGTCCTAGCTTAGGTCATGAAAGCGCTATATAAATGTATCATGGATATTACCATGACGACAGCCCTTACACATGAGCAGGGACAGTGTGGAGAGTCTTGGACTTCTCACTGTTGGGAGAACCACCTCTCTCAGGGATTGCTTGTGTCCTCTGCTGCTCCATAGAGAGCATCCTGTCCTCCTGCATCAGTGTGTGGTTTACTAGCTGCACAGTAGCAAAGAGGAGGTGTCTCCAGAGCGTGGTCACCACCGTCCAGAGGGTCATCAGCTGCCCTCTATGCTCCTTGGAAGATCTCTCCAGCTCCTGCTGCCTCAGAAAGAAGAGACACAGGACAGTAAAAACATGGAGTGCTCTGAATAAATCCTAAATCTTGTCTTGTATATAGTGTGATGTGTAATCAGTATAAGTGTTGAGCATCTATCATTACTCTGAGTGTGTATTTAACCCTGTCACCTGTCAGCACTGTCCATTTCTGATCAGGAGGAGAACAAAGGCTCATTACTACTGATCAACCTTTTCCTCCTCAGCAGCACGACAGTGATCACAGACAGAGAAGAATTAAAAACACAATGCTGCCTCAGTCTATTTCTAGCTGCTTCCTCCAGGCGCTAAAATGTGGAAATGTGGGGTAGAAAGAGTCTGCCACCTTGTAAGCCAATTATGTGGATACACCTAATTGCAGCTGCCTTTCCCAGAATAACACACACACACCCACACACACTCTCCCGCTCTCTCTGTGTGATCATGTGTCTTCAGGGTCTTGGAGCGGCTACAAAACAAACACTGAGTTAAAGAACAGCCGCGTGCTTTTGAAACACTTCCTGTCAAGCTCGACTGGTTCGGCCACATTGTTCCTGAGAAAGTGAGTTCCTCTCTGTGTGAGGAAGTGTTGATGTTTCTGTGAGGCCGCTCACTGATAGGCTGTGGGAGCTTCTGACCCACAGTGATCCCATCTACCTCCAGCAAGCCTCTGATAGGCCAGCTGACAGCGTGTAACTGAGCTGATGTTGCTGTTGTAGTCGTGCTGCGACGGCCCCATGGACACGGCTGATGTAGAGTTACAGCGGAGAATGGGAAAATATTTCTTTGTGGTTGAAGTTCACGGTTCTTTCTTAACAGAGAAAACATCTGTCGACAAAACGATCACACCCTGAGATGCATTTAGGATCTTTTCACCCAATGCTCAACTGGTGTCCTTCTAGTTCACGTACATAAATATGAACATTTAGCACGTTCTTTAAAAAAGTAAAAACTAGAAAAGTGTTTGGTAGCTCACAATATTTGAACCAACAACAAAGCTGCACCTCAAGTAAAAACTGTGACGTCAGTGGGAAAGTTTAATATAATTTTAAGTCAAACTTCTCAGTTCAAGGCCTGTCAGGGTTTTTTTTATGTAGCAGTTCACCTGCTGTGATTAGACCAGACTCAAACTATGCTATTAATCAATTCTAACACATTGAACTTAAACTGTTTCCAAAAAGTTTATTACATTTTTAAAATTTCCAATAAGTAAATAAAAGGATCTCATCTTTCTGTGAACAAGCTCAGATTAAAGTAGAAATGTCAGAAAAATCATCTAAATATCATCAACACAACATTACTGTCGAGTCACCTCAAAATCAAAACACTATTCACTGAATATCAAGAAGATCAGAGAAGTTACACGTTCACCTAAAACAGGCTGAAAAAGAGAAAGTGCAGAAAAAAGCCTTCAGCTGTTCAGTGGCGATGCCCCTGTCTCTCTTCATCCAAACACTCGCTGTGGTCCACAGGTGGATGCTGTTTGTAGTCACTGACTGTAAACTTCAAGTTACCAATGAGGTAACCAGGTATCAAAAACAGCACTTTAACCACTGTAGTTATTTAGATTGATATTTAGATTAATCAGACAATGAATTTTTACTCATTAATTCACCACTTTAATCTCAGTACACATGAAGCTGGAGCCAGCAGCTGCTTCTCTTTGCATGAAGATGGGAAACACTCATCAGTTACCACGTTTGTTCAGTCTGCACAGTGTTTACAACAGGCCGTCTAAACTTTAGATTTTAATTTCATGTCTGTATTTTGAGTTTACGCTGTATAAATAAATACATCTCGTACTATCCTGTTCAAAAGTACTTTTTAAAATCTTGAAGAAATATTGGTGTAGTGCTCTGTCTCTAAAATCAGCTGACGCAGGTCGTCTCTCCTCCAGAGACAAAGTGATCTGAAATGACTTCATCCTGCAGACGTTTAGTTGGCTCGAAACTCTCCCTTTGAATTGCAAAAGATGTGTCTTGGTGAAAGAAAGTCAATGTTGAGGAACTCACTTTCTGAACAGCCCTCCGTTTTCATTTGGGTTTTTTTTTTTGTGAGACTTTCCTGTAATTTCTACCTTAAAAAACATGTGTAGTGTAGGGTTTGTTTGAAAAATGAAGAGAGGTGCCACCTGTGGATTTTGTCATACAAACTGACAGCTTTTTTTTTTTTTTTAAAGAAACTTTTAAAGCAGTAACTTCCCTACACTCTGTGCCTTCATCAGTGTTGTACAGTTTAACAACAGAGGTGACAGCTGTTTCAGTCCTGAATCCCTACATCCAGCTGACCCACTTCTGGATCTCCCCCCTGCTCACAGGTTACCACAGCGCTGCTGCACAGATCCACATGTTGTTCCACGCAGCAGAACCTGTGACTGACAGGCGGACGACCCGCCTCCGTCCCCTCCGTCGCCGACCAATGAGGCTGCGGAGCGGGACGAGCCTTCAGCGGCAGCCTCTTATTTCTCACTACAGTGAGCCTGGAACACACTGGCAGTCATGTGACGGTCATATAGTACAACTCAGTGAGCGCTCAGTCCAGTCTGAACACTGCTGCTCCCGCTGCTGCTCCCGCTGCTGCTGCTGCTGATGCATGGAGAGCCTCAAGGGCAAACCCCGCGCTCTCGGATAAAAACGATTCTCTCCTCGGCTCGTGCACTAGGATTATATTTCGTGTGAGGTAAGAATTGATATTTGTATTTTCTGTCTTGTTCAGGCCGTGCAGCAGTGCGCGTGGTTTCTGCTCGGTGCCATATGCTGCTGCAGCGCTGGACGAAAACATGTTTACGTTGAGAGCGCAGACGCGCGCCTACTCATGCGTTATGCAGCCCGTAGGGGACAGCAGGAAAACACAGCCCACAGACCCACACAGACCCACACCGTGGACTGGTACTGTGTTCGGATTTCCGCCACTTTAACTACGGAATATAAATGAATGGATTAGTTTGGGTCGCCTGTTTGCGCGTGTGTCAGGAATTCTAAGTTCCCCTGCCCACGCTGCTGCAGCCATCAAACAGTTCGTGGGGTTTTTTATCAGTGTTTTTCAAAGAAAAATATGAATTGTTTTTGAGTGATATTTACAAAGCTTGGTCCCGGCTGTGTGTGTGAAACGCACATGTCGGTAAGGAAATATGTCCAAGCTTCAAATGAATCAAATGTTGCCCAAAAGGCGACGATCATGCAGCTGCCTTCTGTAAAGATAAACTTAGATCTACTGTATTCCTGCCTCCAACTTCACAGGGAGCGATGAGACTGATTTACTGCTCTTTGAATTGTCCCGTAAACAAGCGGGGCAGGTGATTTACGCACGCAGCGCAGGAGCGCACGGCTGCCCCCTGCGGTGTGTTCTGATAATAATGTTTTTTTCCCCCTCTCCGGCTTTACTGGCTCTCCGGGTTTACTCTCGGTCACTCAGACCAGGCAGGGGCCCCTGGAAAGGGAGGGAAGGCGGATAGAGACGGCTGAGAGGGAATTGGGAGGAGGGGGTTCCAGGAAAATAACCTATTTCTGAAGCCTACAGTGGGACATTATGGTGAAGTGGAAGCACACTCCCAATCACTGATCTACAAACATGTTCCTGACACTTTGTCCGTCAGAGAAATGATTGGTTGAAGTATGTCCATGTGTGAACCATGTGGAAGTGAGCAGGCAGCTTGTTTAAGTTCACATCAGGTAAAGTGTGATCTGTGATAAGAGGAGGTGTGTGAGCTGCAGCTGAGGCCTACACCTCTTTGGTTTTTGCTTTCTTTGGTGCGTTACTTACTTTTATTTACACTGTACAAGTAACATGTGTTCTGAGTTTTCTGTATCTGACTCAGTCAATTGAAGGACGTTTGTTGACTTTGCAGAGTTTTTTTGAACCCAAAGTTTTTTTTTGCTGAACATTAAGCTGCCACTTTTTTCCATTTAACTTTCTTTGCTACTGAGATTAAATCCAGTGCTCTTTAAAACACACAAATTGTTTCAGTATGTGACAAAAAAAGATCTGTTGGACTGACAGAAATGTTTAGTCAGATGAGGATAATTGGTCAGGTCATTTATGTCACATGAACATAAAACTTTCACTCATAGACCAAAAATCAATCAGTCAAATTATACCCTTGTTAAAGTACAACAGAGGCTAATAATAATAATAATAAACTCACAGCTATAGTTACATTTTTATCACATAAAACCAGGAAGCATCAAGTCCTCACATCTAACAATGTTTTTCCTGTTTGGTGGTTTTGCTTGAAATAGAAAAGTATTATTTTCTCTCATAGATTATTGACTAACAATTTCTACTTGTAGTCAGTTTATCTCCATAATGATAATTGTGATGTTGCAGGTTAAATCTGAGTGATAAATACACTCATATAGTGACTGTGGTTGCTTTATGTGCAGTTATTTCTCACTGTCCTCCACTTACGTGACATTCAGTTATCAAATTGCAAAATGCTGCATCAGCATTTCAGCGTTGTTCAGACTACTTGTCTGGCAGACAGAGGGATGAAAGGATCTGACTCCTGATCGTGCATAATGCTTCTCCGGGCTCTGTCAAATGTGCAATAGGTGCTTGTGGGATTAAAATGACTAAACTTCTTTGTGTCTGTGTTTCTGTTTAGACCTACATTATCCTGGCTGGAGACCTTGGATTGCAACACTGTTTTCCCCACGCCTCCTTTTTCCACACCAGGTGTTTCACTGTGTCATCCGGGTGGGGAGTGTGGCCTTGGTGATCTGGGTTTATTTGGTCTAATTTTCCCACCAGCACAAGGAATAATTTTCTGAACACAAACTTTTGAGTCCAACAAGTAAGAGTGGTTTGGCAGTAGCCAGGGATGGTAGATAACTCCCCAGCGAGTGAGGAGATTTTTCTTCCTTACAGTGGCTCACCGCCAGCCTACCAGCTGTCTGACATGGTCACAGACCTGGGCTCCTACCAGGTGATGCCGTCACCGTTTTCAGAGGACGACCTGAGTGAGTCGTCGAGTCCTCGATCCTGCTCCAGCCCGGACTCCCAGGTGCTGAGCTCCAGCTATGGCAGCAACTGCAGTGCTGAAAGCCAGGACAGCATCTTGGACCAACTGCTGTCCCAGGCTTCCTTAGGAGGTGTCAGCAGTGTGCCTGCAGGATCCGTGGCACCAATACCATTATCCACTTTCTTGTGGGACTCACGGAGAGATGAGCCATCCAAGCGTGAGCTTGTAAAGGAGGAAGGTTTTGACTTCCTCTCCTGGTCCCATGTGGAGACAGAGGAACAACTGGGAGGGTCGTTCCAGCCCACTCTGGAAGAGATCGAAGAATTCCTGGAGGAGAATATGGAGGTGGTGACGATGAAGCAGGAGGGTTTCCCAGGGGTGGGAGGGGGCAGGGATGAGGCTCTTGGTCTCGAAGTAGGTCTGGAGTGGTGCAGGGAAGCCTCCCCTGAGCCTAAGCTGGAGCCAGAGGCCAAGTATTCAGATCAAACTGTCCCCACTGCCAGCACTGCGAGTCTGACCACTGCTGCCTCCAATGAGACCAAAACCACATCAGTTAACCCCACACAGGAATCCAGCACGGGGTCCAAGAAGACATCATCTAACAAACCATCATCAGGAGACAGTGGCTCAAACGGTGGTGAGATGCCGGTCATCCTACAGATTCAGCCCCTTCAGATCAAACAGGAACCTGCAATAGCACCACTCACCCCAGCAGCCCAGCCCCCGCAGCCCTCCTCAGACATCAAAATTGCACAGCTACTGGTCAACATCCAAGGTCAGACCTTTGCCCTGGTGCCCCACATCCTGCCCTCCCCCAGCCTTAACGTCTCCTCAAAGTTTGTACGCATCGCCCCGGTCCCCATTGCAGCCAAGCCTCTCGGGCTGGGAGACGGCTCGGCCAACCCGGGGTCAGGGATTCTCGTCGGAGGTCAAAAGTTCCAGAAGAACCCTGTGGCGGATCTTATTAAAATGCACAAATGCAGTTTTCCCGGCTGCACCAAGATGTACACCAAGAGCAGCCACCTGAAGGCCCACCTGAGGAGGCACACGGGGGAGAAGCCCTTCGCCTGCAACTGGCAGGGCTGTGGATGGAGGTGGGTACAACATTAGACATTCAGCTCAGGCCCATGCTCACTTACTGTGATTGCACATTGCAGCTTTTTATGTTTATGTGGTTCTTATCTTAGATTAGACTCCTATTTATGACTGTTACGTAAAGGGTTGTTTGTTGGCAGTACTGAGCAACAGCAGCAGACTCTAGCCTGCATCGGCACAGTTAAAACGGACTTAACCCCCTGTTTATTAGTGTGGCCTATCAGGAAGCAGCAGTAATTATATGTCAGTAGGACATGTGTGTGTGTGTGTGTGTGTGTGTGTGTCTGCTAGTGTCGTGTTGCTCCATACAACCAAGTGTGCTGCAGGTTTTTACTGACGCTGTCACTTTGAGGGTCACCTTTGAGCACTCCCCAGGGGGGCAGAGAGGACCAGGACCCACCCAAAGCTCCAAAATGAGAAACAGGTCCACACCAGACCATCACCACAGAATCAAAGGGTTCGCTGGCTTTCTGCCAGACGGGAAGTTCACAGTTACTCAGGGATCTGTAACAGAGAATCCCGGCAAAAACAATCATCCTGTTTTCTTTTCACTAAGCCCTGCAGCTGAACAGCTCTTAACGTCTGTCAGGCAACCTAGCAAGTGTTAATTGGAACGAGGAGGCTGCAGCGATCCTGAGTGGGTTTGCTTGCACAATCACATTTTGTGAGATATCTGGGGTGTGCAAGAATAGCTGGAGTGTCTTTTTTTCAGTGGATGTAAACTAAATCTGGGACGGAGCATGTGTGCTTGGAGTCACATGGGCACAACATGGGCAACTCCTGTTGAGACTCGACAGCTGTGCAGTTGCCGGGGCAGTAGTGCGTCTGTGTGTATTTGTGTTTGCTGAGTGTAAAGCAGTGAGATCTAATTTGGAGCCTGCTGTGTGTAATGGCTCAGAGAGGACGTGGATGTCTTCATCAGTGAAGCAATTTCTTTGCTCATTAAAGTCAAGCATCTTTTTTTTATTCATCAGTCTGAAAGTGTGTGTGTGTGTGTGTGTGTGTGTGTGTGTGTGAGTGAGGGACTTGTGCTCACAGTTGCATGAGTTGCAGTGTTGGCTGGTTTCTCTGAGGACATGAAGTCAGCTGGTGAGACGGACCTCAGCTTGATTTCCTCCAGACATTTTTGTGTTAACAGACAGCTCACCACTGGTGTTACTGTTTTCTTTTCGAATCACTTTGGGACAACCACCCACTCCTTTTCTTCTGTCTTTACCCTGAAACCTTTCGACAGTGACAGGTCGGGTATTGTGGCCTTCATGTTGCAGTGATGTCTGTATTTGCGAGTTTCTAGTTGACGTCCTGAGCCTGGGTGTGTGGTGAAATCACATGAAGTTGTACAGTTGCTCCACTCCCTGGTGCCTCCAACCAGCACAGCTTTACTTGCTGATGTCTTTCACCAGTTTTTATCTGTTAACTTACAAAACTGACAGAAAGGTCACAGAGTAACACACAGAGGATGGAGTTAGCATCTCTCTGGTTCCTTCTAAAAAAACAAAAGCCTACAGGATTTTCTTCCTTTGGCTTTTGGATTACTGCCGAGAATAAACTCAGAGACAAAGGTTTATGATATTTTTTGTTCAGCAAGATAATCTTGACAAATGAAAACCACTTTGATGATTTCTGAAGCCTAAGCTCAGCTGGCAGAAGGAGAAAGCTAATGTTTGTTTAAAAAAACGACTTTAACCACAACTGAGCAGGTGATGAAGAGAGAAGATGAGTTTCTGGGATCAGTGTGATGCTGTTTAACCTGTGTAGTCTCACTCAGTCAGTTGTTAGCAACCAGAGGTCATTGTGTTTTATGTCATTGACTAACAGCTTGAGTTCACTGTGGATCTCAAGCTTAAACAAAAACCAGAGAAACTTCAACTTTAGGAAAGGGAAATAAAAGCAGAAATGTTAAATCCTTTACAGATTTAAAAGTGTAAAATGACATCTGCCTTTGGATACAATCATCAAACAACCAATTTTGGAAAACTGATTCTATTGAAAACAAATACATAGTGTAAAACTGTGTTGGCACCTGTCACACAGTGCTGAGAAATCCTCCCCATGGCTGAACCCACCTGCTGACCTTCAACTTTAACACTGAACAAGTTGTTACAGTTTTAACACTGTGATAACAAACACATACACCACTGTTCAAAAGTTTGGGGTCACCCTACAAAAAACAATTTTACCAATTTTACCAAAAACAAGTATCACAAAACATTTGTAAACTACAACTGAACACAAACAGCAACCACAACATCAGGTTATACTGAGTAAATGTCTCTGAAGCAGCAAAACGTCCCCCAACCACATCTCTGCCTCTGCTGTGTCTGACAGTGGGAGAGACACAAGTGTTTCCTGTCAAGTCTGAAACAGATGTAATCAGAGTACAGCAACAAGCTGGTAGATCCTCAGTCTGTACATGGTCACTGTTGTCATTGGAAAACCATTGGTTGGATAGGGTGACCCCAAACTTTTGAACGGTAGTGTACATCAGATGGTGTGGACGTCTGGTCTCTACTGGTTCTTAATGACATGATAACAGGTTTGTGCAGCTTGCAGGTTTCCTCCACGGTGTCGATCAGGAGAACAACTGTCATCTTTACAGACAGGACATCTGCTGAAACAGTGACAGTGCAGTTTGTTGTCTCTGTGCTGTGTGTTGCGGCTGGGATAGGTCACCGCTTCTCACTGAAATGTAATAAAAACGTGACTTTGCAGCGTGAGTGCTAGGTCATGCTTGCTAGTAGTGAAGTTGGAGAGAAAGCTTCACGACAAGTCACAAGAGTAGTGTGGGAAGTGTGCCATAGATATATTCATCTAAATTAAAATCCTCCAAAAAACTACTAAAAAGTCCCATATAAGGCTGCTGACGGGATGTAGGGACGAGTGATAATCAAGCTTTGAAAATGAGTTTTCTGCTCTGTATCCTTTTCAGCACTAGTTTTTAGCTTATTGCAAAGTAAAACCACAACGGTTGTAATTACTAATTTTAATCTTTAATCTGTAATTGTATTTTTTTAGCAAAATGATGGAAGTTGTTTTTGACAAGCTGAGGAAACCAACCTTGGGAAACTGCATTAGCCTTGTGCTCAAACACTGATCTGAAGCTATAAATGCTAAAGCTGTTAAAGTCTTTGTAAAAACTAACAGAACAACAATCACACTGAAAACACACACATACATCCTCAGCGCACTTCACTGATATGTTACTGCATTAGTGTTTCAGAGGAAGGTGAAACATAAACCACTCACATATTCAGTGTTTTCCTCTCAGTAAAAGTGACAAGTACTGACACGGTGCAGGTGGTTTTCCAGGGTTGATCTATGTGGTGACAGTCAGAAACCTCCCCGACCAGCGAGCTCTTACATCATTTAGCTTGTACCTGCCACAGCTTGCAGGTCTGTGAGGAGCCTGGTGTTTGAAACCTTCAGTCACTTATACTCCCAAGTACGATCAATAATATCACCTAAAAGCTTTGTGATGACCAACCTGGCAACCCGCCACCAGTCATGCACTGTACTTCTAATGCTGCACAAGTGTGTCCTAATACACGAGTGGAGCTGCAGAAATGTGCGCTGTAGTAATCCAGGCTGTGTGCTCCAGCTAACAAAAGGGCTCTTGTCTGTACACAAAAGGCAGGATCTAGTTTGGATGGAAACGTGTGTGTGTGAGAGAGATCGAGTGTGTGTGTAACCCACTGCATGTGATGGGGGTAAATGAGGGGGCCGCCCAGAGGGGAACAAAAAAAGTTGGGAAAATTGTTGGAGGATTGAAAGAGGAGCAGAGGGAAAGAGAGATTTTAAAGGAGAAAAAAGGGAAAGTTGAGGCGATGGTGCGAGGGGCGGTGGAGAGAGGCAGATAGATTGGGAGAAAACGGCCCGTCTCAGTTTTGCACACAATCGCTTGAAGGGAGCAGCAGTGAGGAAGTGGAGCGAACAAAGACAAAGTGTTGAATAGTTACCATGACTGTGGGTTAGGAACGTCCAGGCTGCCACGCTGCATGAAAGGGAAGAGAGAGATCAGGCAAGGTTCCTCATATAGACCGGGAGGAACAGGGAGGGAGCGGCTGCATGGAGACATGTGGTACTGCATGTTGAAATGTACAGCTGTGTCACTCCTGATACTTTTACAGTGCAGATATCCACCTCTCATCCCAGGGCTTTACACTGTTTTGCTGGTTGACTGAACTAGTGGCAGGACACGTTGCTTCAACTGCAGTTTTTACACTTGCTTTGTTTCTCTGGTCGGTGCAGCCACATGTTTCTGGAGCAACATGTTATTCTTTCAGAAACGCCAAAAAAATGAACAATAATTTCAAAATAGCTGAAGTGCAAAAAGCTGCTGCTCCTCTGATGGCCACTTGAAGCTGTGTCAGTCTCCATACTAGGGATGGGTATCGTTAGGATTTTTATGAATCCAATCCTCACTTTGGGTTCTGCTTATCGATTCTGGTTCCTAACGATTCCTTATCTCGATTCCAAAAACAAAAAGACAAGAAGCCAAATGTATATTTAACATATTAATTTCACAGACGTGTTGCATTTTCCATGTTGGCCGCTCTCTCTACTAAAATGAATCTTTTTTTTTTTTTACATTAATCCTTTTCTACCGAACAAGATCGGGTGCTAGGTCAGTGCTGGTTCTAGTCCTGGTGGTTAGTTGGTTCAGATCCCATTTCTCCTATGAACCGTTTGCTTTTCCACTGGCAAGGAGCCAAGTTGGGGCCGCGTCATGTAAAACGTCAGTACGTCACTGCATAGGTAGCCGGTTCACAACAACTGGCCGCTAGCAAGCTAGCTGCTGTTAACAAACTACTGTTACCCTGTTACTATCAGTCCATGGAAACAATATTTTTTTCAGCAGATATTCTAGTTACAACATGATTGAGTTAACAGTGGAAAAGGGGGAACTTTCGACCGCTTTCCCCGGTCCATTTCCTGTTGCAATGCGGTGTCACGTGACGTGCTAGATACATAACAGACAGGTCCTGGCAGATATCTAAAGTCCGTTTGCAGCCGTCGTGTATGGGTACCCGGTACTCACTAGATTTAATTCGGTTCCTACTTGGAACCAAATTTCGGTAACCAACCCTACTCCATACGCCTCCATGTTAAAATGTGAAGCTTTGAACAAGAAATAAATATGTTTACAGTTACAATTAGGGACAATTAAGGTCTTTTTCATACAGTCTGTGGTATTAAATAAACATTGTTTACAGCTTGGTCTCAAACAGTCCACAGTGGCTCTATAGATGGTCTGGACGTCTGTTCTCTGGCTGAGTTGAACACTGGGACAATTTTTCCAATAACTTTTCCGTTCACTTGCAGTCATGTCATAGAGAGCCTATAACCTGCTGTCACTTTCTGAGAGTAATGTTCCCTCTCACAAGGGGAGTGCATGAGTTGCACTTTTTCTGTCAAGGTCGTGGGAGGAGGGCTGCGTCTCTTTCCCGCCGTCTCCCACAGATGTACCGAAACAAGCTGTTTTCTGTTAACATTCAGCTTTAAGTATGGAAAGTTGTATTGATGTTTTCTAGCCTAAAAACATGGAAGTACAACAAGAAAAGAAATGATAAATGATATCCAGTGTATACTCTCAGTGGTTATAGATCCTGTCACTGCCTCTCTGTGCTCACAGATCCAAGCCAGATGTTGGAACATCACACTTCACATTGGCAGTGACACTGTAGCTGTTTACACAATCACACCATCTCAAATAGTTTGTTGATCAGATGTGGATGTGTGCAGTTGACTGTCCACATATGAAATGTCCTCCCACACTCATCCTGTCATGACGATGCTCAGCTGCACATTACAGTTTCCACGTGACTTTATCTGCTCATTTCAAGGAGTTTTTTAAGGGCTGGATGTTTGGTGCTGCTGGTTGTGTTGGCAGTGTCTCCCTGTGTGAGCTGCTGTCAGATGTTAAGATGTGAATTTAACTTGCAAATCTGTTAGTGCAGCAGCCTTTCTGCAGTACGTTGTTATCTACGTCTAACAGAGAGTACGTTGGGGTTTTTCAGTGCAGCTCCCTTGCAGTAAATGTTGCAGCTTAATTGCAGGGTATGATGGTATCGATTCATCATCTTGTCAGGTCAGCAGAGTAACATCTGGGCTGCAGAGAGCCTGGCGGGGACGGTCGGTTTCAGGAGAACTAGGTTGCTGGGAAAAGAGTCATCCCTGTGGCTCTGGCCAAGGTTTTTCTCTTGCATGCTTAACTCGCTTTGCTTGTCTGAATGAGTTACAGGCAAATGAGTTGTAGCATCAAGCATTCTTGCTTGAGACAGATAATTATGTTGTTATCTGAGCAGGGGCTCGACGAGAAAAAGTTTTATAGATGATAAGTTACCAGAACCAAAACACAGGAGCCGACCAATATGGAGTTATTGATCCAAATACAGTGTCAGAGGGAACAAACTCATTGACCTTTCACCTTTTTATATATATATTTTCCGGACTATTGAGCGCACCTGTCTATAAGTCGGTATTGAATTTATTGGAACAGTTTCATGTGGTCCACTCTGACCGGGTCTGATGTGATGAGGCTAAATGTATCGGCGGCACGGAGCTTGCTAGCTTGTAAAAAGCTAACGAGCTTCGTGCCGCCGATACATGAGAAACACCGGTGTTTAAGTTCAACGCGTTGGAAAAAAGTAGCAGCTTATAGTCCGGAAAATACGGTAAATCTTTTTAATGTTGACATGATTTTACAGATGTCCTCAGACGCCTGCTTTCCTGAACAAATTACTTTATTAACAAATATTTAATATTTATGTTTGCAGTAGTCCCATATCATAATGTCTCTTCACTGGTCTGAAAAGTAAAACATCAAGGCAGTGGAGTAAGGTACAATATTTACCTCTGAAATGTAGTGAAGGTGAAGTAGCAGAAAATGCCAATAAGAAGGACAAGTACCTCAACAGGACACTAAAGTACAGTACTTGAGTAAATGCACTACACCCTTAAATATTACATTTTCTAAATACAGCAACAGTAAATCCTGAACAAACACAGCGCTGTGAATACCAGCTCACACACTAGCTTCTGCTAGCTGACAGAGAATGGAGCTAGCTAATGATTAGCTAGTTAGCTGCTAGCTCATTTTTATTGCTGGACAAACTTTGTAATGACATCAAATTTAAATCAGCACAAACATTGTAATCTGCTTTATATGTTCTGAAAAAACTTCTTAATTTGACTTTTTGTAAAAGACAAAGACTGACAGTGATTTGTGTGTAAAAGGCAGATATGGTTTTTATTGGCTCCACTAGATACAGCGTAACAACACAGAGGGGAAACAGATCCAGGTCTCTGATTGCATCATACACTGAACTTCAGCACTGAGAAACATCCTCACACACACAGCCATGTTTTCTGCAAACATCAGTGTTGACTGCTTTATTCAAAGACGCCAAGACAAATAACTTCTTCCAGAACAGAACAACAGGTTTCTGCAAGCTTCATGTTACTGCTGCGTACCAGTGGAGTAAGGTCTTTCCCATCATACATACACCTGAGAGCGAGTGCTGCTTTTTCCTGTCGATGGGATGGGACAAATTTCAAATGTAGAAATAAACATTTTAACCAAATTCCCAGACAATCTGCAAAAGAAACTGTGAATGAATACCACTTCCTGATTAAGCTGTGCAGCATCAAGTGTCTCAAAGATATAAAGTTAATTCAAGTCAAAATGATGATGTCATTGGTGAAAGTCAAGTCTGTTTGTCTTTGCTAATTATAAAAACATCTCCTCTTCTTGTTTTCCAGGTTTTCCCGGTCGGATGAGTTGTCCCGTCACAGGAGGTCCCATTCAGGGGTCAAACCCTACCAGTGTCCCGTGTGCGAGAAGAAATTCGCCCGCAGCGACCACCTGTCGAAACACATCAAAGTCCACCGTTTCCCTCGAAGCAGCCGGACAGTGCGCTCAGCAAACTGACCGCTCCACTCCATCACTGGGAACACTGGGAATCACAGGGGGAGTCACTGGGATCACCCTCACAGGCCTCGGGGTGGGTGTGAGCGTATACGGGCGCACTTTATTTGCGCCACATCAGTTAGCGAGCGGAGGCACACCTCGCTTTGAGCACTCTGTGATTGTTCTAATTTATAGTGAAAAGAAAAACCAACGCAGTCACCGTGGTGTCTGTGATCAGCTGAAGGTTGTTGTTGCTGATGGTGCTCTGGTATGTTGTGCTCCTTCTGTTTGTTCTCTTCATTATCTCCTGCCTCAGCACAAGATAAGATAAGCTTGTTTTCTTTCAGTCTGGATCATGCGTACCTGCAGTAATAGCCTTTCGCGTGTCCAATCCACCTGGATAACTGCCTTTTATCTTCCTGAAAGCTGCCAGTGTCTTGGACATTCCTCATCTTATGCAATGTTTAGGAAGTAAGACTGGATCCTCCGTTAGCTGCTACCAAAGTAGTAGTCGCTCTTCCTCGGCTTTGTCCTGGTTCCTGCTGCCTTGCCCCACAGTTCACTGACAGAAAGGATGGAAACCTTTGTCATTCACCTCGATGCACAGTTAGAGAGCTGTTGCACTCACATGGACGTGAACCTGTGATCGCATCAGGAAAATGTCTCGATAAGCTACCGGGACGACTATTTTTACAGAAACTTTGAGATGTGAAGGGGAGAACAGAGCAACACAGGAAATGCAAAAGTGAAACACAACTTGAAGCCTAAGTACACAGTGATTGTTTAATCGGCCTTCTCAATCAGTGTTAAATGTTCTCTGTTGATGTTTTATTAAGCTGTCAGGTGTACTTGTCGGTCTTCTGATCTGTATTTGAAGGGCCTTACTGTACCACAACATCCTTGCTGATCAGCCAAATGGTTTTTTGTAAATCAATCTTTTCAGTTATTTTTAATTGGGTCTGTTCTATAATACAACCCTGTCATTCAGTACACATCCACTCAACTCAGTGTCTCCATTTGCTGTTATCATTTTGCTGATGACTTGACACAAAGCTCTGCCTCAGCTGTGCTGTATCTGTTACTGGAAAACACCCGACAGCCTTCCACCTCAGCGGTGAGGTGACTTCAGCGAATACACGACACACATCATGGTGCTGAACTACCAGGAGGACGAGCTTCTTGGAAATGAAGTAACAATATCCACTTTTCTTTTTCTGCTGAGGCCGCAACAAACAAACACTTTCTGACTTTGAACATCACATGCACGAGCTCCCACCCCGTCAAGGTGAACTATGCCGTCCACAGAGCGACAACAAACAGGGGTACACAACATTGTGCATCATTCCTTTTCATTCAATTTTTGAATTTTTAACACTTGTGTTAACAGGTGTTTTATCGCATCCTATGAATGTATGTAAATATGCAGGAGTGTACGTCACTGCCTCCAGGATCACACGCAGAGACTCTTCTGATACCATATCTTAAAACACAAATCAGTGGTTGTGATAATTTGTAGTGTAAACTCGAAATGTGTACATAACTTAATGTTTCAGTACATATGGATATATTATATATTTTTTTTTCTTTGTTCTATCTGAGATGCATTTACAAATAAAAGTGAAAAGAAACACACACGTCTGGTTCCTGTATTTAGTTTCACTGGTCGTGTTTTTCATTTCACCAGAGACACAAAGAAAACACTGAAATCATACATTTAAAGTTGTGGATTTTTTAAAAACATTTTTTCCAGGTTTACTTCTGTTCTGCTTTCTTTTATGATTTTTCTTATTACGTACAGACAGCTGTATTTTCCACAGTTTCTCTAAAGCAGGACTTTTTCTAACAGAGGCTGTGGCAGCTCATGCAGGAAGATAATTATTACACATTACACATTGCAAGGATATTATTATCCTTCAATCATGAATAAATCTCCTTAAATCTGCTTATTAACCATGGAGACAAAGATGCTCCCTCTATCCACAGAGCATCCTGACATCACTGTGTTTTTCTTGATTTTTTTTCTTTTGATAATTCAAACATATGTTGTGTAACTGGAAGTTTGCACAATAAAAACACATATTGGGAAATGTGTTTTAATCCGATTTGTTTATGGGTGTGAATACTGTTCATTGTGAAGAACTGTGAAGCTAGAAATGAACAAAAATTGGTCCAGGTGTGGTTTTCCATTTTATTCACTGTCCACACATCAGACACGTTTCTGTATTGTCCATTCTCCTCAATGTTAGCTCCAAGCTAACATCTTAATTTTCATCAAAACGTGAACTTAACAAGTACAAGAACTCTTTTGTTGGTAACATATTTTAATTCTTAGTCTAAAACAGTTTTTTAATACAGAAATCTCCCTGAAGACACAGAGGTCCTACATGGAGATGAACAGTTTTTCTGCTCCTGACTCCGGTGCAGGAACCAGGGCTGGTTTCTTCACAGTGAGTCCCTGGTGGTCCTGTTGACCTCCAGCCTGGTTTCACTGCTGCTGACCAGGCTTTGCTGAGGCATCAAAACAGTGCACATGGAAAGAAGTTGATGAAACCATGAACAGTCGTTGTTCCTGATGATGGAAGTGATGAAGGTGAAGACTGTGGTTCTGGTTGAGAAGAGCTGGTCTGAAGTGTGTACGTTGGTAATGACGTACAGTAGATGGGGGTGAGGATGTTGGAGGAGGGCATCAGCTAATTCATCCCATATGATCCACCTCATTGTGGAAGTATCTACCCTGAAAAAATATGATGCAACCTCTTTCCAGGTTGGAAATACTCTGTAACTGAGGAGTGATAAGGAATTAAAGTAGTGATAAGAAAGGGATGTAAAAATCTAGATGGTCTCTACAATATTGAAGTCTTTATCAATGTGGCACGTCAGATTACACAATGTTTGTGTCTGATAAGATGGTCACTGTGTCATATTTCCAGATTATTGGGTCATAAATTCTTGCTGTGACTTGGGCTGAGTCACATGATCAGCTGCGTCATGGTCCTGCACCAATCATAGCTTGTAAATGGAGTATCTTTGTGTTGGGGTTGTGCGCTATATAAGCTCCAATAATCTTAACACAGTGATTTTACAGTTTTATAGCTTGTGGACAAACAGTTTACAGCTAACAGATGGTAACAGACAGTAACAGATAGTAACAGATAGTAACAGATAGTAGAAACAGACAGTCATGGCCTAATAACTAAAATAGATCAATAATGATGTAAAAGACAGAAGTGAATAAATGTTTGGAGCAGCTGACCTAATGTCTTGCTTACAGTGAAACATCCTGGACAAACAGTTGAAAACCTGACAATAAAATAAGGCCAATGATATTTTTCTTCTTCTGAATTATTGTATTCAGCCCTAAACACCTTGTAGAGACACTGTCTCATCATATGGTCTCTGGACGACATCCCTTCACTCCCAGTACCTCCAGTGGTACTGTGAAGAACCTTGCTGTTATCCTTGACCAGACGCTGTCCTTCAAAACTCACATAAAGCAAGTCTCCAGGACCGCCTTCTTTCATCTGTGCAGTATCATCAGCATCAGGACCATCCTGTCTCACAGTGATGCTGAGAAACCTGTTCTTACTCTTGTTACTTCTGGTGTCGATCAGTGTAATCCCTTATTGGCAGGATGTCCTAAAAACTCATAAAAACCCCCAACTGATCAGAAACGCTGCAGCGAGAGTCCTGACAGGAAATAGGAAGAGATCAAATTTCTCCCATTTCAGCCTCTCTTCATTGACTCAACATCCAGAATTAAACTTAAAGTCCTCCTTCCTCCTAAAAAAACTCTTAACCCTTTGAGCCCGAGCGCCCCCCAATTGGGGGCCTGCTAGCTTCAAAGTCAGATATCTTAGGGCTTAAAGGGTTAATGATTAAGCTCCTAAGACCTGACCCTGTCCATCCTGTCCAAAGAGAGCAGAGGGGGTCCCTGTCTCACTCTGATGACATCACCAAGCCTCGACCTTGTGATGTAAAGGTGCTTGATGAAATTTTGAATATGATTTGGTGCTGTATAAATAAAATAAAATGTTTATAATTGTTTTAATTAACTGTAGTTAGAGCCTAGAAAAAATAAATTAGATAAAATAGTTATCCAGTTATGGATAAACTGAATAGTAGCTAGTAGGTGAATGGTATAAGCTAGGAGATCTGTGTATGTGGTTCAAACAGTCAGCTAACCATAACTGATAGATCGTAAACCAAACTAAAATGGTAAACATGGATAAAACTGTTTTATAAAGCAGTGAAATGTTTTGTTATATTTTCAGTCTCATTCACCTGTGAACATATTTGATCGTTTCTCTTCCACTGAGGTCTTTGTTCAAATGATCTGTTGATCTCAAAATCAACAGTGAACACTCAGCTGCATGTCCCACAGACACTGTTGTTTGACTGAACCCATTTACACTCAGTATGTGCTGAGTGCTGCACAGGGGACTGTATGCTGTACGTACACATGCAGTATCTTATCAGTGTTCCCGCTGCTCTGTGGTGTTCAGACAGGCTCAAGGTTACATGCTGATGGTTGGACACGAGGAGCTTTATGTCTGCGTCAGGTGGAGTGAGTTAGGACTGAGCAGGTTGTCTGGTTGTGATTAATCAGCTTCAGGACTCAGGGAGCTGCTCAGCATCTCTGTGATCCATCACTTATACTGGAGACATGATGATGGATACAGCAGATCAGTAGTGAGTCTCATGTATGTCCAGGGAAAGAGACTTTAATGTGTTTATGAGACTGAATGTGAGCGTTCACGTGCTCTGATTGCATGTGCACCTATATTCCTGCCAAACAAGCTGCAGTAGCTCTGCCTGCACTGACACAGCACTCCTCCACAGGGACCATGCTTCCTGTCAGAAGGGAAACAGTGAGACAATGGGCAGCTCACACTCTTTCCTTTGCTTTGAACACATCTGTATAATGCATTTACAGTTTATGGAAACCATAAGCAGGTATTTTCTTACCAAAGGCTGAAGATAAGTGACTTATTGTTATTGTGTTGAACAGAAGACACATTGTCTTTGCATTTCAGAAAAAAATGTCCTTGCAGCTTTATTAAAAAATCAGACTCATCAGTGTTTTTACCACTAAAGGATGCGAGTGTTGTTCACACACAGAGAGTGAAAAAATTCACCTTTTTGTGTTTCGAACTTTCATTTGCTGTTGTCTTGTTTTCAGCAGAGCCTTCCCCATGAGGAAGGTGACCTGTGGGTAACCAAACTGTAGGACTGTAGGACTCTGTTGTGGGAAGTGTATGAGAGGAGTAATGTTTCCAGCACATAGCCACAGCGATGAAGTGCACATCCACAGTGTGATTCAGTTTTACAATCACACACTGTGTCCAAATCTGAGAGTAAGGTCTATCTGAATCCTGTGCTGTGTTCATCACCTCTGAAAAGAAATGTTCTCCTTGTCACTCTTTTACTCATCTAGGCATTAGTACTGACAGCCTGTTTCTATTGGTTTCCACTATTAGCGAGATGCAGTACAATTGCTCACAGAGTCATGGACACATGGAAACGCTGCATCTCAAAAACCTTTATGAACTGAAGCAAAGATGCAGTCACCTGAGCTGAAAATGTTTCAACCTGAGCAACAAACATCCTGCTTTATTAATTACTTCATAAATACACAGAGACAAGAGGAAACAGAAGAGGAAGTCGAGGATAATGACAGAAAAAAACAGGTTTCTCTGTGAGTTGCACAAACACACACTCAGACAAAGCACACACAGTTATTATAATTACTGCAAGTTAGCTTGGAGCTAACATCTTTATACTCGGTCAACAGGTTCGTGGCAACTACACACAAACTTTTCATTCTTCCAAGTGCAACCAACATGAGGCAAAAAAACCCCAAACTGCACCATGGGCAGATCTGGATGAAGTGTTAGCAGTGGACCATCGGTGCCTTTGTGATGTCTTTCAAATATTGGTTATCTTAGAAACTGCAGAAGGTGAAACATTAACAGCTGCTCCTCTCTTCATTATGGTACAGACTACTGCCTGGCTCACAGCACAGTCAACGTCAAGTTGTAAAACACTCAATTATGAAATATTTACTTCACAACAAAAGTAATCCTGGAGGAAGGTAATCTGTTACCTGTCCCCAAAGCTCCTTTGTTCTGTGGCATCCTGAACATTGGATAGCCAGGCGGGTAACAGAATGACTTCTTAATGAACCTATAAGTTTGTTCCTGTGCAGATCTGCTGTATCTCAGCACACCGTCATGCACAGGATGCTGGCTCCACCAGGAGCAGGTTTACTGTCTGGAAAAAGATCAAGATGATTTTAAATGTTCTCATGTGCTACAGGTCTCTGCATTATTTCTTTGAGTTGTGTTTCAGTAAAGATTTGGCAGCTCCAGCGAGCAGTGATCAGGATATCCTCTTCAGGGAGCCCAGGGCTGAGAACACATCTGTGCCACATTACACATACATGGTTGTATGTATGCATGTGTGTGATAGTTGGACTTCCTCCTAACAACCGCTAAGACAGATCTCAAACACAGCTCATACTGTTCTCCATCACACTTACCTTTATATGTAAGTGGAAACTCTGTAGTTAATGACTATATTGTATGAATTTTAACCTAAAATGTATTTATACAGCAGCTTTCAAAACTGAGATTACAACGTGCTGCAGACAAAAAACACAAAGGATCAAACCAAGCAGGCAAAAAGCAGCAAAGACTTACAGCAACAAGACAAACCAATCATAATACAACAGAACAATACATAAATGACGAAGAACAACATAAAATAACTACGAACTGATTAAGAGAAGGTTTTATGATATAAGAACATTTTTACAAAGAGAGACACTGGTACTGACACTGACAGAGGACTGGTACTGACACTGACAGAGGACTGGTACTGATACACTGACAGAGGACTGGTACTGACTGACACTGACAGAGGACTGGTACTGACACTGACACTGACAGAGGACTGGTACTGACACTGACAGAGGACTGGTACTGACACTGACACCGACAGAGGACTGGTACTGGCACTGACAGAGGACTGGTACTGACACTGACACTGACAGAGGACTGGTACTGACACTGACAGAGGACTGGTACTGACACTGACAGAGGACTGTTACTGACACTGACACTGACAGAGGACTGGTACTGACACTGACAGAGGACTGGTACTGACACTGACACTGACAGAGGACTGGTACTGACACCGACAGAGGACTGGTACTGATACTGACAGAGGACTGGTACTGATACTGACACTGACAGAGGACTGGTACTGACACTGACAAAGGACTGGTACTGACACTGACAGAGGACTGGTACTGACACTGACACTGACAGAGGACTGGTACTGACACTGACACTGACAAAGGACTGGTACTGACACCAACAGAGGACTGGTACTGACACCAACAGAGGACTGGTACTGACACTGACACTGACAGAGGACTGGTACTGACACTGACACCACACCACTGTGAACCACACCTACAGACACTCAGC
>OOFC01047170.1:0-13886 GCA_900323345.1 Pseudochromis fuscus
ACCTCGGATCGCTCAGGATCCGAGGCGAACCCCCCTCGGTTGCATTTACATTGCTGAGGACAGTCCTTCCTCCGTGTAGCTGGTCGTCATTTGTCACGTCATCTTTTATGCGATTCTTTCGTTTCTGACCGCGCCGTCCAGCTCCCGCTGAATTTTCTCATCAGCAACTAATGACAGAAAGGTTTGCACCTTGTCCTGAGTCCACGGGGCAGGATTTCTAACAGATGCCATTTCTCTTCTTGTTGTTATTTCAAACACGTCTGCATGGTTTGCCGAAGATTTAAAATGGCGTGTTTGCCCAGACAGATTACGTGCCGTGCAGTGATGACGTAATGATGCAGTGACGATTCCGACCAATAAGATTTTAGTACCTGCTCCCACCTGACCGGGTACGAGGAAGTACGAAAAGTTGTACCAGGTACCAAGTTCTTACAAGTACTTTTTTGTCAGTGTAAATGCACCAAAACCGAAGCGAAGCGATGCGAGTAGGTACCAGTGTAAATGCGTCATTATTAATCTCAACTTTTGCAACAGTTTCAAGTAATTTCGTTGTCAGTTCTTTATCTTCAACTACAGGACATCACCTGCTCAGTCGTATAATACAAACCCCTCAGCAGCTTGCTCAAGGACACCGGAGAAGATTGTTTCTGCTGCTCTGTACTTGAAAATCTCCCTTATTAATGTGTCACCTTGCTGCCAAAAAAATGCTGCACTTGTACATTTTGGTGCCGTCTTCAAAACAAGGTCCCAGGCTTGTTGCTCAGAATAAAAAAAAATCAGCATACATTGAAGAGGCAAGTTCAAGAGAACATTATCTGATAAAATATGGCATGCATACATGCATAACAGCTTATGAACCTTTGGCGCCCTGCAAGATTTTGAGGTAACTTTCACATCCAGTTTATCAAGCAAATGTTGTTAGTGGGGTTTTTTTTTATTTTTCCCGGGCTGCAGAGGTCAAGATGAGAGCGGCATTTGAGGTTTGGCAAATGCCTGAAATCAAGGTTGGAAAGTGTATCTGGGATGTTCGACCTCGATATAAAGAGAGTTCAGCACATCTAAGCAGAAAGGCCAGGGGAATATCAAAATCTTTTGAAGTGTGAGTCGCAGCTGTAATTTTCCGGCAATTCGAACCATTAGGCTCTTTCCCTCTCATATACGCCTTGATAAAGAACTCAGCCCCTCTGAATTACAGCATAATACTTTCATCCAAACCATCCCTGCTTTAACGCTGTTCTCCTACTAATGAAGGGTAACTTCAATGAGGACCTGGGCCATTACTCTGCCAAAGTGGGATTGACTGTAAGCCTGCAGGTGGAGGGCGGTACAAAGACACGCACATACACACTGGAGGTGTGTTCACGTGCTTGTACACACTCGCAAATCACCCCACACGTCCTGCATTAGTCACGCTCAGAAGACTAGCAGGGAAAGCTTGGCTGATGTTTGGACAGAAGGATTTTTGGAAAATAAGGAGACATTTAAACTCATATATACTCCGAGTCTAGCTGTCAAACTCTGAAGAATAGCCTTCATAAAGGAAGCGTGCCCTCTTCACCCCGAGTCTGTCTGAGTCTTCCTTACAACCCAAATACTGTTGTGTTATTATCATTTCTGCCAGACAGTTGGATAGAGGGCTCTCAACCTGGCTTTCCATTCTGATTATGTCGACACTGTTTCACTGCAAGCTTGTGAAGATTCAAAGATTGTGTGTGTGTCTGTTTATTTTTATGTATGGTACGTGCTTTATCTCTCCAGGCCAATGTGGAAAAAGGCAGTGAATGCCATTTATAGCTGTAACCCTGTCAGTATTGCTTTTATAGCAACACAGACGAGGTAAAACATTTACATAGACAGTTTTAAAACTGTTACTGGAAAAAAAAGCCAGTTTCTTTTTAACTTTAGAAAGAAATAAAAACTATTTTTATGGCGATATTACCAAGATATCTATGTTTTCTGTTTGATACACTGTCTAATGATGCAGCTACAAACACGTGCATCATTCACATTGTTGTACTGAGTGTGGTTGGTATGGTTAACAATGTTGATCTTAAAATGTTGTGTGTACTTACAATATGTGAAATACTTGCATGTGTTGAGTATATTCTTGAAGAAGTATAAGCACCTTCATCATGTCTTGACATCAAGATGGTTTTCTGACTCTGGCAGTTGATTGACAGCCTATTAGTGAATTGTGTCAGTCAACTGATTTGATCTGGGAAAAGTCTGGAGCTCGAAGTGCCTGCACTTATTTTGTTTAATGTCTCCTAAATAGTCCACTAAAATGTTTTTTTTGAATGATTAAAATGAGAAATGGGTCAGGCAGCTTTCTGAATCTTAATTAATTTTTAAACTACAACAACTAGGTTAAAAGTTTGCATGTGAGATTTAGCAGTCTGTCCCTGCAGTTTCTGACAGCAGTTGATTTCTCCACTGTGTGTATTTACCATAGACTGTTTATCAAAATGGACAAAGCAGCCAGGATTCAAAAATGAGGCCAATGTGGAAATGCAAAAAAAGTGCAATACTCACACTGGCCATTAGATGCTGGCTCCAATAGACTGGCTCCAACAAACTTCAATTTAGAAGTGTCCTTTGAATCATAAAAAGCTCAGTCAATAAATTTTTCCTATGTCATTTTGATGTCATGAGCTAAAGTCAACTCTTCTTATCAGTGATTTTGTGAGTCCATCTGAAAACAAAACAAACATTAATAATTAAGTAGACATTTGGCTTCAAAAGGAAGCATATTTAGGGCAGTGATTAGTTGAATCAACTAGAACTGGGCTCCTAAATTCATTGGAGAGTGTCCTCAGGTCCTAACTCCTCCCTTCATATCCAAATATGGTCATTTCAGGCTCCAAACAACCAACATCGTGACATTCAAATGCTAAACTCCTGGCTTTAAAATCCACCAACCAGTAGGTGACACCATCTTTGAGTCTTTACACAGGATGATAGTATTTACACCTCCTCTTCAAATCCAGACTTTCCTGGACACTCATGGGATCTTGTGCATAGTCACCTCCAGAAATTGTAGACTAATTGTCTATTGTTTCCCGGGACCTTTTGATGTTTGATGAAGTGAGAGGGATGGGATTTCTGAGACTGATCAGTGCTGTCAGCCGGTTTTGTTTCCAGTCATTAATACTGATATCAAACTCAACTCCTAATTAAAATAACACAACCACAGCGCTTGATTACATTCACTTCCCGGGGAAAGGCAATCCTCCGGGGGATATTGATTCATTATACAGAAATTTCAATATATATTGATGAAGCTGGACTACCCCTAAGTGTCTACTTAAGTCATTTTTTAAATATCAAATTAACACTGCGAGACAGAAAAGATTCATGTGACACGGGTCAAAATTCTCAGTCACTCGTCATCTCATAGATTTCTCCTGAACACAATTAGGCCCTTTGATCAGCTCAGTGCTGTGCAATAAGACGATTGATAGCACTTTCAGCTCTGGGAAGATGACTGCCGATCAGTTTTATTCTTTTTGTCTGAAGTAGATCAAAGAGCATATTTGTCAGTGAGACAGTATATTAATATAACTGCCTGAGCCACTAAGATATGTCATAGGAAGTCTTCAATCAGTATGCAGTTTGATTTTCTTCTGGGAGAAAAGAATTACAGCGTATTCGAATCGTGCTTCCTTGATGTTTCACTTGTGCGTTATCTCAGTCAAACTGTTTTTTTGTCATCTTATGCTTCATGTTGCTCCGCCTCACATATCAGTAGGCTGCAATTTTGGCACGGCAGGTCAATCTACGGGTGCTCGTGTAAAGGAGCGGTGAAATCCTATTGGCCTGTACCCATGGCGATTGGCATTGCTCTTTAATGTTGATAAGAGGAGTTTGCGTGTGTGTGAGCGGGATGGATGGAGCAGAGAGAATAAAATACAAAGGAGGAAATAAGTAATGCAACAGAGGAGCAAATCCTTCACTCACGCAAACTAACTTCGGAGAAACTATGAGTGAACTGAACCCTGACTCTGTCTGTCTCTTCTCGTCTCCCTTTTTTCTCTCAGTTCCTCTGTATCTCTCCGTCTTTTTCTCCGTCTGTCTCCCCAGCCTTTTCGTCTCAGAGCAACTCTGTGGGTGTGCATACATTATGTGTAATCCTGCCGGGCAATGAGAGTGATACAAGGAAATAGAGAGATGGAAATAAGCTGTTTCTTCCTCTTCCTCCTCCAGTGAATTACTATTCATTGTGTCCTTTTCTTTTTCTTTTTTTTTTTTCTTGGTCTCTCCTGTACTGTTGTGCTGCTTCAGCTGCAGCCATAGTGACCTGCATACAGAAATGAGAAGAGGAGGAGGAGAAACAAAGAGACAGATGAGTAGGAACAAGAATATGAACAACTGAGGCTGAGAGAATCAGGCAGGAGGGGGACATTAGAGGAACAAAAACTGGACCAGAAGTAAGAAGTGATGATAGAAAGACAGACGAAATAATGGCGAGTCTGAAGAGGACAGCAGAGAGAAAGAATGAAAAGTGAATGATAGCACTATAAAGCGAGCCTGTCATATCTGCTTCGGCCAGAGAAACAACCTCATGATGGACACTGACAGTTGTTTTCCTGACAAGAGTAGAATCTGTTTAATGTTGAGCAGGCATCTGATGTTTTGTTTTGTGTTTTCATTTGCTTGTGTTGTTTTTCTTCCCTGACGATACGCTCAATTAGCACTCAATTACCTACTTGAATTGCAGCAGGAGTGGAGAGTCTTGCAGCAGGACACTGGATCCATTCATCCACGTTATGTGGGAAAGAAGCCATGCAAAATACTTTGTATTATACCCCGAGCATCGCTTACATGCAGTGTTTGTAGTGAAGCAGTGTGTTAATCAGTTGAATTATAGATAGTTTAGTTTTTAAGTTAACCCTTTACCACCTGAGCCTCCAAATTTCCACCTGGACTTTTTATACTTACCGTATTTTCTGGACTATAAGCCGCTACTTTTTTCCGACGCTTTGAACTTAAACACCGGTGTTTCTCATGTATCGGCAGCACGAAGCTCGTTAGCTTTTTACAAGCTAGCAAGCTGCATGCCGCCGATACGTTTAGCATCGTCATATCAGACCCGGTCAGAGTGGACCACATGAAACTGTTTGAATAAATTCAATAGTGGCTTATAGACAGGTGTGCTCAATAGTCTGGAAAATACGGTAGTTTGATTTCAAATTCAAATTTAACATGCAAAATCAAACATTAATGTGCAATTGCACTGTTTTTGTTCATTAAAGCTCCAAACTCAAATTCCGTTTTTGTGTTTTTCTGCTGGTCTTGGTTCATTGTCACATACTTAGTTGTATATAGTAAATCAACTACTTTGCCGGCTTCTGGGAGAGGCGCTAGTGAAATTACCGTAATGACACCATACTCACTGTAAAGTGCAACATCTCAGCTCTCGGAAACCATTGGAATTTTTCCGATTGCACAAACTATGACGTAATTACAGGAATCCAAAGACGCATGTGCAGCTGTAGCACCGGCGCCACTCTCAGAGGTAAAGGGTTAATAAAGTATATTTGGACTTCCCAAGAATCTCATAGATAACAGATAAAAGTAAAGTTTTTGGCTTCCTCTCCACCTTTTGAAGTTCAACTTCTATCTCCTAGATCAAATTAGAAATGTTGTAATTGTTGCTAAATGATGATCAAAATGACTTTAACCTCCTGCAACCCTTTGACATTACATTTTAATATTTCGCTTTTCTTAATATAACACAGTCGTCCTTGTTCATGGACCCTCTATTCTTTCTCCTAGTGGTAGCAAAAACACAATACATCAATTAATCTGTTGATATTACAACTTTCTGTTCAGACAATGCTTTGTTTTTATACCCATCAGGACCTATTAATCCTGAATAGCTAGGAGAAATTAAAAATGCATGGCAAACAAAAGCTGAGGTCTGGGGAGGTTAATATTGTCATTTGCTTAGAAACCTCTCCTGGTCCAAGCACTAAAATCTGAAGGCGTTTTAACACAAACACAGGGACATTCATGCCGGGAGTATAACACGTTAAGACAAAAGGGGGGAGGAAATAGGAGGAAGTGGCCCTTGTTCCACTGATTGTAACATAATATGAATGATAGAGCAGCTTCTTGACCTGTATTGATAAGAGGTAGATAGGCACAGCTCAGGCGGAGCAAGTGTCAATTTGTAATCAATACCTCTTTTAAGGACGCAATGGGGGATCAATGAAAGAGGAAATAGCCACACGGTCCAATGTGTGCGTTCTGCCCTTGGTACTCCATGCTGCTTTATTGTGTTGCATCCTTCTTCTTTAGTGTGTGCGCTGACACTTTTCATTAGTTTTAACACAAAGTCTTTGTTAGCAACTCACATAGGAAATAAATGAACATCCTGCTTTTTTTTTTTTTGCATCTCTCTGTGCAACACATTTTCTTCTTTCCGTCTTTTCGGTTTCTTTCCTGCCTCGGCGATGATCACACTGTATGCTTGAAAAATCTCGTTAGGTCTTCGATTTCTTTCTCTCTCTGGGACACTGGTGCACTTACAAGAGCAGAGCAGTTGTCTGTACTGTGGATGGAGAAGCAGCAGAGAGGGCAGGTTAAGCAATCTATTAGCAAGCGCTCCGAATTTGTTTGACCACTTACGAATGCATGAATACAAATGACATACAAAGTAAAAAAAATAAATAAAAATGTAAGTATGCAAGTTGGGAAGTGGAAAATATAGGGTGATGACACCAACATTCTCAGACTTTTTTACAAGTTGCAATAATCATACCCTGAGGGGGGGGAAGTTAGCCAGTGAGAATATTGAATGCATACTGATTATTATAGACAATTTTAAATATACAAGCATGAATACGTAACCACCATTTGCATTTAACCACTAAATTTTCCAAAATATAAGCCTATACATGTAACAGATTGAGGCTAAAAAGTTTAAAAAAGTTTAACAAGGAGGAAAGAAACTGAAAGAGCAGCAAAAAATAAATCATAAAGTAGTTTATATTCTTTTAGGATACATAGTTACAAATGATTTAGAAGTCCCTCCACTTCATTCTATATTCCTATTAAGGCTTCACATGAATCAGCATGTAAATTATTTGTCTTTTTCACCCTTGAGTTTAAGCTCAGTTTTAAATGTTTGAAGGTTTTTCTGTGACTCTCACTCACATGCACACAAACACACACACACAAACTACACCAGTGGCATGAATATTTCTGCCTTCTCAAAACCCTGGAGCCAGATATATTCTGTAAATTTTATTTTAAGAAATATGTTTCGGTATCTTTTAGAGTACAGTACGGCACACACACACATGCATATGAAAACACTTAACCTATACCCCTGCCCTTACACAAAGGGCAGGGTTATAGGATTAAAAGTGAAAGGGAGGATCAAAGTGCTTTGATGCTGGGTGTGAAAAATCTTAATGCTAGTCCATGAATCACCAAGCCTCAGCAAATCCTTAAATGGCCTGTCAGCCTTGTATGACGTTCCCTTAGACAAACTATTTAGAATTGCTTTCAGCGCCTTTTCCAAAGCCCACTCAGATGATAAGTTGATTTTGCAGATAGAGGCAAACATACAGCAGACAATGAAAAAGCCCTTGTTTTTGCTCTCCACAATGCACTTAATCTTAACAATTACATGCAAATGAAAAGACAAAGTGAGGAGAGGGGAGGAGAGGAAAGCCAAGTGCCTTCACAGAGACTGTACATAGAGGCGTGTTGGTCGTGCTGGTGTCAGTCTGTGTTGTTCATTGGGCCACTATGGTGTCAGTGAATTACATCATCGAGGTTGGAGTAGCAGGACAACCCCTACTTTTATCTCCTCTTAGAATATTCATCACAGCTTCATGAATGAAGAATGCATGGGCTTATGAATAATATATCACTTAAGAATTTGAGTAAATATGCACACATTCATGTTTATGTGCGATTTTTCTGGATGTGCAAGCAATTTGTAGAAAACCCTGTGCACTCAGTCACATGAACTGTGGGTGTGTTTCAATTTGCTTTAGTGGAAGTGTTTCTGCGTGGATCCCCGGCCTGCCGTGCCGTCGCTGCTGCGCTCACTTTTCCAGATGAAAGCTGCTGTGCTTGTCGTCTGCCGCTGACTGTTCCTTCAACGATAAAAAAAACACGTTGAGCCACCAGCACCACGCATCCGTGCTTTCCTTTATCACTCAGTTCACTTCCAATTTATTCTGCGATCTGCTGTCAGCTGACTCTGGAAGTAAACAGCAGGTCGGAGGTACTGATGTTGCACACCCACTACCTACATTAGTGTTAAGTTACAGAGGAGTGTAAAACATTTTATTACCCATTCCTCCCTGGAATGGCATTCTCGTCTGAATGAGGCTTTAATATTACAACCCACAGGATTTGTGTCTGATTATTCCAGGCTCAGCACAACTGTAATCTACCCTATAGCCACTATAAAGCATCATCACTGTCCAAGCTAAAAGATAATTACAGAAATTGAGAGTAGAGGTGACACAGCAACAAAAAAAAAAAAAACAGAGTCGCACAAATTAAATGGAACAAAGATATTTGTGTGAAGAGATAGTTCACTTTGTGTTTCCACAGGGCAGGACTAAAATGAAGGGATGAGGGAGAGCGATAAAGCCTGAGATGTGTGTGGTGGCAATACAAATGCTGTGGGAGACAAACAGAAATGAAAAAATCCTGAAGTGTCAAGGTGAACATTTCACCTTTGTGGATACTGCATGTAGATTAAAAAATAAACATTTACTAACACCGCAAGGCAACATAGTGAATTAAAAATAAAAAAATAAATAAAATGTTTTGACTGTAAACATCATCAGTGATGCAAACCCAGAACCTGTGATGTCAGTTGTTTGTAGAGTAGAAAATAACGGTTAGATGCATTATTTTGAAAAGGAAATCCTGGAAGCAGTTGCCACCTTCTGTTCTGTAACAGGCAGTAAGAATAAGACGGACTACACTGGCCTTGTGCTGAGTTTCACGTCACTCCGCCAGTCATTTAACATTTGACTGTGGCAATTTGAGCCTTCATTTGCATTGATTGATTTTCCCCACTCAAGTTGGGAGCTGTCATGGGATTAAATTTAGCTGCCATTACATGAGGCCCCCAGTGTTATTGCTCTCCCATTATCCCATCGCTTTTGTGCGAGCATACATGTGTGTGCATGTGTGTGTGAATGCCCATGAAGCAAACTCATATATGGTATTTGGATACTGGACCGAGCCTCTACATGATCAAAGTGCCTTTGATCAAACCATGCCCTCAGATCACCCACTTACACTCTCAAGTATGTGCTGTAGGCCCAAATCACACACACGCACACACACACACACACACACACACACACACACACACACAGTTGTGCACATACTTGTGCATGCAATGCTGGGATTTCTTTCTATTTAACTATCTCTCTATCAGACATGCACACAAGCACGCACACTCATTTGTGCTCATAGCTATGCATACATCCCCAGCTTCAAACACCAGTGATTTGACATTTCCGTCAGAGCTCCACTGTTCATGACACGGCCTCTTTCCCCATGTGGGCTTTGCAGCCTCAGAAGTGGGAACCAACTTTCCTTGCTTCACACAGCCTAAACTTCGGTCCCCCTGCTCCCTCTCTCATTACTGGCTCCCCCTCTGGACTGCCTCAGGTCTTTTTCCACTCTATAACAGTGCGTACGTATTTGACTCTGCAAAACTGTGAATTGTGCGCGTCTCTGCACATATGCAAGTTAGTCACAGTGTCAGCGTGCACAACAGTATGTGTTGTGTCAAAACTGTGAATTGCATATATGCAACTTAGTCACACCATCTGCGTGCACACCACCATGTGTTGTGTAAATGTGTGCAACCATCCATTAATGCTCTTTAAAGGAAACCTCCCTGCTGTGTTGCCTCATGAGAGCAAATGAAGCTTAAATTTACCAAGTTCGTTACTTATGCTGTTGATAATGAAGCTCTTTTATAGTATGAATGTCACTGCCTGATCTGTGAGCCCCAGTGAATTTGTGTGGATCATGACTGTGCATATGGTCCGTGTGTGGGTGGGGTAGTGTGTTATCTCTGGGATTGTGGTTTTGTGTTCAACCTCACGGATTGTAGATTTGAAGATGGACACAAGGCAGCGAAGATGCCACTTTGATTCATAGAGAACAGTGAGAGATTTGAAGCTGATACGATCACAATTAGAGCGCAGAGTGATCAAAGCCTCTGAATCCTTTTGTTAATAGAACTCATGTAAAGTCTTGATATATCAAAGCTTTAGTCATCTACAGAAACACTGTGGACAGTAGTGGGACTTAATGTCAATTAAAGTGTGGAAAAATCTGTCTTTTTTCAAATTTTCTGATCATTTATGAGTCATCCTCTTTTCCATGTCCAATATTCACTGTGTTCAAATATGTCTGTATTCATGTTGGAGAAATGAGGTCAACAGTGAGGTGTCCTTAACCTAATACAGGAAACTGGGGTGTGTGTCTTAATGACATTTCAGAAATAAGGTTACTGCAAAAAGGCGGGAATAATCAGGTTACCTAAGTCCACGTATACTGTGGTGACAAGGTGAAGAGGTCACGAAAAGGTCATCATTGTGGTCTTTTACACACTCCTTCTTGAAGTGTAACAGGCAGTGTCAAGAGGGAGGAAACCCCGGGGCAGACCGGGGACATGCTGGAAAAACTACATCTCTCAACATGCCTGAAAGCAACTGCTCATCCCCACCGGACGAACTGGAGGGATTCAGAGTCGGGTTGAGTATTACTGGAATAAAGTGATACGTTTCTTACAAGATAGGGAAATACCTCCAGAAAATCTCAGTGAATTGAAATACTAGGAAATGTTTTATTGTGAGGAGAATATCTGTACTTATAAATAGTTAAGCAGAGGTTGTTGAGCGGTAGCTAGCTCAACTTAGCGGTAGTTATCAGATGCTTGGTGTTATGAGTATCTGACTTGAAACCTACAGGATCAGATCTGTGGTAGTGTAGGAGAAGTTCACTCAAAAGAACCGAATTACAGTCTGACCTGTGACTTGATGTGTTAATTGTTCTTTTGAACATTTTATCAGCTTGGTAGCAGTGACTGACAGTGACAAAGTGACTGAGAGACACCTCCTCTGACCTTTATAATTCCCATTCTTCTCGAACCTCCTTCCACCTGTGTGCAGGAGGAGACACGTGTCCTTGAAGATTGGAAACCGGTGAACATGGGGGTCCATCAGTACATGCCCTTTACCCATTAACTGAGTAGTGATTGAGACTTTATTCACCTTCAGATATAAAGTCAGTCTATTTAACATGCCACACCTCCACAGATAATCAGGATCAGCCGCTGCGAACCGATGATCTCGGGCCTTTTAATTTAAAGGACAGTGTCCCCTACCCTGCTCTCACCGAGGTGGTCTTTCAGGCATACAAAAACAGAAAAGAGTGGAAATGTCTTTTATGTCAGTGAGTGCTTCTGGCACTAGTTTGTCTTATTAATGCAGCAGAGGGGTCCCTATTAATACTAAGACTTTATTGATCCTACTAGACCCTCTGGCTGGAGATGAATAGCGCTCACCTATTATCACAGCTTCAAAATGGGCCTTCACATATCTGTGACATTTCCACCATAGACGGCTGTAATTTCCAGAGCGACACGGCCCATCCCCCGCTCTTTTATTTTCACCCTCTTATATTTTTTTCCCTTTGCACTCACTCACGACACTTCTCTCCCTCCACACCCTTGCCCTTTTCTGAGTTTCCGCTCTTGGCTACTTCCTGTTATCAGTCCGTTCTGCCTCTCTCCATCCATCTTTTCATTTCTCCCCACCTTTTGCCATTTTGCTCTTTTCCTACATTTCATCTCCTATTTTCAGCTACTTTTTTCTTGCATTTACTTTTCAATTAATAGCTATCTTTACGTCTGTGTTCTCACTCATGTGAACCTGTCCTTCTGTTTGTTTATTTCTGCTTATAGACTACTTCAGCCTACTCTTTCTCATCTGCTGCTTTCCACCTGTCTTTATCTGTTCTTGCTCTCAGCCATGACCCCAGACTCTTCTTTGGGTCTATTTTATTTATCTCTTTCAGTTTCTCTATCCACTGTCTTTCTCCTGCACTCTTTCTTTGTATTTCCCTCAGCAGCTCTGCTTTGTTTAGCACCCAGCAGACAAGGCTGCTGACAAAGGTGAGCGAGAGCATATTTAAAATGTCACTGGCAAAGTGACAAAAGGTCATATGGAAAGTAAGAGACTCCCAGCACAGTTTGGACTGACTGCTAAACAGGCATTCCTCCCTGTTCTGTGTGTGTGTGTGTGCGCGTGTGTGTGTCTTGGAAGATTTACAGACATGCATGCATATGCATGTCTGCATCTACCCAGGGGTGTGTGTATATTTTTTATATTTCTATATGAATGAGGAAATACAATGAGATGTTTCCAAGGTGTATTGGAGTGTATGTAGATTACTTTGTCTGCGCATTCATGAGTCCACATCTATGTGTGTGTTGTTACATGTGAGGGATACAGTGTCTGTGTAGCCATGTTTATGCTGCTGGCATCCTTATACCTCAATGGTGCTCCCTGCCTGAGGTGAGGCCTTGAGCGCCTTCCAGTTTGATGAATGTGCTTCTTAAAAAAAAAAAAAAAAGTTGCCAGACTGACACATTGCTACGCAAAAAAGTGGAGGACCATGCCGTGACCTAATGGTTGCTTGTTAATATCCAAAGCTGGGAGGTGGATCCAAGTATGATGAGCCACCCAAGGGACAGTCAGGTCTCTGTCATGTTTGATGGGAGACTTGGATACACACAACACAAGACATAAATCATGAGGCAGAAGGAGGAGCTGAGCTGAAAAAGCTCTTTGATTTATATTTTCTGATTTCTGCCTTTCTTTCATGAAGGTCTACAGAACTTCATGCTTCACAGAAAACACTGAGAACTTATTGAATATCTCTCAAGTGACAGTATTGTCTAAATAACCCCCAATCCTCTGTGTCAGTGTTATACTACTGAGAATTACCACCCCCACCCCGACAACATCCTGCTTTATATTTACCCAGGTTTTAAAGATCTACTGAAACTTCAAATGTGAAAATGTCTCTGGAACATGATATTTTAGATTTTACACATTGTCCAAAAATAACAAACATCATTTTAAACAACAACAACAAACAAAAAAACAACTCTCACAGTGTTTGACAGCAGCCAGTGCATGGTCCCTGTGTGTTTGTACTGTATGTGTGAATAGAAACTACACCTTTATACATACACACACAGTACAGCCTCTCGAAACCATTCACATACTCTTTATTATTTTCTAATGAACCACATAATTAGTGAACTTAAAGAAGTGTATTGTTGTAGTCATGGAGATAATTACCAACAACAAACAGATGTTGAAGATAGTGCTAATTGTTTCTGAAGGGTAACCAAACTTGAAAATCTGTTTGTGCACATGGGGAGGGTGATTACATACAGACTGAAAGGATTACATCATATCAATTCACTGTATTTTTTCGACCTTGTAAAATAAAAACTAAACTGTACAAAACTAAAAACTGTGCTGTAACAAAACCAACTGATAAACAGTAATTAATCAGCGTTGTAAACAAGTGTTTGTTCAGATTTTGCATGAGATCATGTTATTTTTGCCATTTTAATGTAACCTATTCAATGAAGGATGTTTTCATATGTAAAACCAATGTTGTTGTGAAAACTTGCATAAGATATTTGAACCATATATTTACAATAATGTGTGAAATCATTATTTATGTTTGCATATATTTTAACAGTCTTTGTCTATAAAGAAAAAAAAGATATTTATGTTTGGTATTTCAAATATAAAATATTTAAATAGTGGAAAACTCTGTGACATAAACAAAAATAAATTAATAATATC
>OOFC01047171.1:0-10202 GCA_900323345.1 Pseudochromis fuscus
AGCAGAGGCGAGCACGGAAGGTGTGGCTCTTGCCTGTCCTTGATCCCAGGTAGGCCTCAACCCCCCAGCGCTGTGCCCGTAATGCGAGGCTGATCTGGCGAGCAAGTGCTGGTTATCCCTGTAAAACCCAGACTCTTCAGGTGGCTGGCCTGATAAGGTAGCGTCAGTCAGGTAGTAATCCTGAGGCGGTGCTGAGGCCCGGCCTGCCATCACTTGTCTGAGGTAGAGGCTACTGCTAAGATCTGGCACAGAGGTCTTCCTCAGTAGCGGCTGCCCATGCTGGTCCTGCAGGATCTGCCTGTACAGCGATGGCTGGAGGGCCGGATCCTGTTTCTCACCAAGATCCAGGTGGTGGCGGAACCACACTCCGCCGTCTCCCCCACCCAGCAAAGAGTTCCTGCGCCCTGCAATGGTGCCACAGTAGTGACAGCGACTCGCAGCCCTGTCGCTCTGGCCTTCACTCCAGTCAGGACCGCGCTGGCCCAGAGAGCCATCAAAATGCGACTGCTCGCTTGAGTTAGGCATCAGTGAAGACAATGGAGAGGACAGCTATAAAAGCGGAAAATGGAGCTGGGTGTTGTGTTTCAACTCTCCAGTTACACTCACCCCCAGTCCAAAGAGAGGAAGGGAGAGGAGAGAAGAAAAGGTGAAGCAGTAGGTACCCTTTTACCTGATCTGCAGCTGTAGGTCCCCCCTCCCTCCCCTCACTCTTAAGTCTATGCTATCATGTAGCTCCCTGCTGGCAGCCTATCTAAATAATTCAGCCCTGGAAACATTAGAAATCCATGAGGAGAGAGGCACAACATGATAAACACACACATGCAGACAGAAAAGCAACACACCTTCAGGGCGAGGCTCTGCTCCATCTTACAGCGGGGATCATGCTTGTGCTGGGCATGACGGTTACACTCCAGACTAAGACAGAGGGCAAGAATTTGGGGTAAAAACACATGCTGGACAATGACAACAGAATGGAGGAGGGGACGAGACGCACTAATCCAATGGGGGGGTCGATGCACGCCATTGGCAGGGACGGTCCTCTCGTCCACTGCCACAAGGGGATTAGCATCAAACTAAAACCTGCTTAAATCCACTGCCCCCGTGACATCACTTGAACTAGATAGTGTACACAGCCAGCACACTAGCGAGGCCCCTAGATGTTTGTGGAGTGTAAAGCTACAGTGTTCATGGTGCTTACTGCTCACCCCTGTCACTGGCCTGCAGCTGCTATCCCTCTGGGCATGAATGGATCTTCCCAGAGGGACGGAGCAGGTTGGGGACTGTCATGTAGTATGTCCCCGGAGAGAGGGGGAGGGGGATGGTAACAATGTCCGGTCGCACAAGCGCCACTGAGGGTCATATTTAATCCAGTGGCTGCTAGAAGGAGGCCAATACATGCTCCACTCGAACCATGAAGAATGCACAGCCTCCTCTACTGGGCAACTGCAGAGTCACAAACAATCACATTGCAGTGTCTATTTAATCCATCATGGTACATCAATTTAATAAGGTTTGAGAGATTTACCATTATTGTTTTTTTTCCCCCAAGCTCAATATATATTGGGTTGAATTTTTTCAGATCAGATTGATCATTGATAAATCATCAAAACATAAATATATTGATTTGTAGATTAAAACAGTATCACAAATATGCAAAAAAGAGTTTAAAAGTTGTTAAAAAGTTAAAAACACAAGACAAAAAAAAGCATAAAAAACTGTATCAGTCTTAGTCAAACTACCGTATTTTCTGTACTATTGAGCACGCCTGTCTATAAGCTGCTATTGAATTTATTCCAACAGTTTCATGTGGTCCACTCTGACCGGGTCTGATGTGACAACACTAAATGTATCGGCAGCACGGAGCTTGCTAGCTTGTAAAAAGCAACGAGCTTCGTGCCGCCGATACATGAGCCACACCGGTGTTTAAGTTCAAAGCGTCGGAAAAAAGTAGCAGCTTATAGTCCGGAAAATACGGTACTTAAATTATCCGTCATTCATTAAAACTATAAATCACAGTTAATCAACTAAAGGCTTTGCAATCCTATGACCCATATAATGTGTCATATAATCCACATAATATGGGTCATAATAAGGTTATAACATGCTCTCTACGAACTGTACCTTCACTTGAGTCTCTCCACTCACCAAACTTACACTTTGCTGCTACATACACCAGATGTGCGGCGGAGCGTATTCGGCTTATCTGAGATGTTACCATCGGAGAGATAACTGCCAGTGTTTACTTGCTGTGACAAGAGCAATGTAAACAGTGGCAGGAGGAGAAGAAGGGAGCTTTGATAAGTGTGTGATGGGAAAAAGGCTGATAAGGCGAGAGGCTGCCAGTTCTGACTTCACCTCTAAGACAGACAACAAGAGATAGGACAAGGCAGGAGAGGAAGAGGATGTGATTGGACGGCACTGACTGGACTGCACGTCACATGCCTGTTTTCATTCTGTGCTTCACTTCTGTTTGAAAAAGGCAACAGGGGTTTAAAATAATAGGTTTTTGCGGCCAGTCTCCAGTGACACGATCTGGATGTTCCTGAAGCTAAGACGCTGAGACAGCGTGACTGAGACGGGCTAAATTTGTTACCGTTTAGGGCTGACAAGAGACCGCTATAGTACTGTGTTTCTTTATGTTGTCCCACTACCTGTCAAGTCGCACAGGGGAAACGCTATAACCAGCTTGTTTTAATCTCACAGCTCAAGTGATGCAACCATGATATAATATCGAAAACAATAAACAGATTTTTTAATTATGGAACAGCCAAATTGCAGAACATTAAGTAGGTCAAACAAAAAGAAATCAGCACAGTTTCGCATCCCTATGGCCTCGTGCAGTCGAGGATGATGCACGTGTGAAAGATGCTTTCTTTCATTAGAGGTAAAGCATACCTAGCAATTTCCTGGCAGTGATTTCTCAGCGCTGTCCTCCCAGGTCTGAGTCTCTCTGCGCTTTTTTGTCAACCGTAAAACACACCATTAATCACCGTGTTGTATCTCTCTACGGCGATCGCAGACAATAACTTCTTTTAATAAGCTCCTTCCAGGCCCATGTGTCACTCAGAGCCCCGCTTCCTGACAAAATATTAATAACAATAATAAACATCTCATGTAAGGCCCGGCTAGTGTTGCTAAAACTGAAACAGGGATGATATAGCATATCACATCTCCCACCATTCCCACAATTCATAAGCAAGAGAAACCGGGGTACCAAATTCATCTTGTCTACATTCTCTGACATGCCTCTCCTGAGAGCTGCTCCATAATTAAGTGAGCATGCTATACTACGCTCATCAAGCAACAG
This sequence comes from Pseudochromis fuscus, assembly GCA_900323345.1. NCBI lineage: Eukaryota > Metazoa > Chordata > Actinopteri > Pseudochromidae > Pseudochromis > Pseudochromis fuscus. The sequence continues at coordinate 3,308 of OOFC01047171.1, forward strand.
GGATCCTCTATTTGCTAGCATGCATAATACAATAAAAGGAAACTGGAAACGTACACACTGGATATTTGGTGAACAGCATCAAAATTGATGCCAGCTCTCCGCTTGCTAGCTCACAGGCAGTCATACGGCTCTGTAAAAGACCTCTAGGTACAATGTGCTGAACAGACGTCCAGCAACAGTCATGCCTTTGGAGCAATCTGGCCATCTTTCTAGGGCACAGGACGCTAACGGCAGGACTTGGCAGGCAGCGCAGGCAGAGATAGCTGCAGAATGATTTAGATAGCTGCGACTCTACAACTGCTGATCCATTAAACTTTCATAGGGACTTCATAAATTAAAACCATGACTGGAAGAACTTGAAAATTCTACTCAATTACTGTGATTGTACAGTATATTAAAGTTTTAACGAGCCTCCGGGCCTTTTCTCACTCTAACACAAGTACAGGGAGGAAGGAGGGGCGAGGAGGAAAGGAAAAACACATGGTACCAATTCTGGTCCGATGGCTTTCGGAGGGTTTACATCTGCTGTGTTATCAAGACACCGTCCTCCGCCTCTTTACCACCTCGCGTCTCCGCGGAGCACGGCACAGCGTGTCACACATTTGCACGGAGGGGAGGGACGCGGGGCAGAGCGAGAGCCGCTACAGGGCGAGACCTCTGGTAGACTTGATGAAGCAACTGATTAGAGTTTTGTCTTCCATTTTGGCGGGTTGGTTCGTTCCATCTTTGCCTCGTGCGCAGCCCCGCGCTCCGCCTGCCTATCATTATCAAGCCAGTGGCCCATACTGCATCACAGATGGGGCAGACAGAAGGGAGAGACGACAGCCCGCTTGCTTTTTGGAGAGACAAGGAGTGTGCAGCTGAGTGAGAGAAGAGGGAGGGATGGAGAGGACGAGAGAGAGAGAGGGAAGAACAGAAAATGTAATTTGCCACCACGTCACTACAAAAAAAAAAAAAGAAACGAAGGAACATTTTTACAATCAACTCAGCTGTGGCCATATGCAGAGAGGTACTGAGGGTAAATGTAAGTACACAACAAACTCCACTACTGCATTTATGTTCATCTCCTGTGGTGTTAATGCAGGGTTTATAAAGGTCACAATGTCTCCTGGATATTTTTATTTTTTTAAAAAAAGCTGGAAGCTGTGATCCATAGCTCTGAACTCGATGTTTAAATGTTGACTTAACCAAGCAACCGTGCAGCTCCTGCAATAGAAAATTAGTAGTATTTACATTAGTGCTGTCAAACGATTAATCACAGGGTTGCTGTGGATTCATTTAGATTAATCACGATTAAATATCATTACTTTTAATCTATATTAATCATTTCTTTATTTGTCATTTTGCATGATGGAGGTTTGCTGCTAGCTGGGTGATGCGTTAGCTAAAGTGCTAGCAGTATGTACTGATGTGTACTCCGTATTTTAAGCTGAAAGTGCTTCGGTGAAAAGAAAACTTCTTCCTGCAGAGTGTCAATCAACTACCGTACTATACCGAACTATAAGCCGCTACTTTTTTCCGATGCTTTGAACTTAAACACCAGTGTTTCTCATGTATCGGCGGCACGAAGCTTGTTAGCTTTTTACAAGCTAGCAAGCTCCGTGCCACCGATACATTTAGCCTCGTCACATCAGACCTGGTCAGAGTGGACCACATGAAACTGTTCGAATAAATTCAATAGCGGCTTAGAGACAGGTGTGCTCAATAGACCGGAAAATACGGTATTCTGTTTTGATCTTTTTGTACTCAAATTTCCTATAGAGAGGACCAACGCGCTGTTTAGCATCTTCCATTTTTATTGGTTGGTTCTGCTGCCTGTCACCACAGGATTAACTTCCCATTGGTGCATCTGTGATGACAACTCCACTTGGACAAACTGCCTGAAATGCAGAGATGTTCAGTCATTCTGTGCTGCAGATTGATTAATTGCATTAAAATTATTAATCAGTGTAATCATGATGATGGATTAATCTGTGTTAATGCATTCATTTTGACAGCCCTGATTTAGATTTTCAGGAAATACTGTATTTAATTAAAAAAAAAATAAAAGAAATCCTATTCAAAAAGCATATTTGACTCAAGCTCCTTTTCAAAATTAGGTTAAAACAAACAAAACAGCTGTGTTGGGTTGTGTTAAACAGACAAGACTTTATCAAATACCGTATATTAAATAAAAGATCACAAAGCCATCAGACATCACATAAACTTTTCCCAACCTGTGATGTTACATCCTCCTAGTAAAGTAAAGTAAAACCAATAAGAACAGCCAGTCATTCAATTACTAGGAGATCATATTGTTAATCCCCAGCTCCTATAAATACATGCAAATTTAAAGTTTACACCGAACAAATTAACTTATGTAAACAAATATAATCAACACTAGAAAGAACAATTGTCTGCTGAACTCCTCGTGTTTTGTTCGGCAATAATACAGATAGATTATATTCCTAATTACACCACCGTAAAGTGTCATCACGTTACACAACATTAATAAAATGCAGATGTTGATTAAAACGTTATCTGAGTAGATTAGAGCGGCTCTAATCCAACCCAGGGGGAAAAGGAGTATGGCGAGCAAAACAACAATCTTAGCAAGAAATAAATAAATATATAAATAAATAAAAATGGATCAGGAGCAGAACTGTCCTCCCTCCCAGCCACTCGGCCCAGTCGCTGCAGAGTGATAAACATTGGTTCAGCTCAAATTAAGCCGAGAACATGAAAGGACCTGAGGCTGGGAGGAACACGGGCCACGGCAGATCAGTCCTCATCACTTCACATGACAGAAATGAATCTCTCCACCCCTGAGAGAGGGAGACAGAGTGAAAGAGAGAGAGACAGAAAGCTCCTCTCCATTCCTCATAACGCTGAATTAAAGCTGATGCTTCCCAGCAGCTGCTTTGATTGAGCTAACTAGCAGCTTTTGATAAAAACATTTGCAACCAGCTCCCTGCCTCCTTATTTGCAGACAGGCCAGATTATGCTAAATACATATCAAGGACTTTAATGGTTTAATCAGCCTTGTCATCTAGCCACAGGGTTTTCTGAGATACTTCATTTGTGATCCCACTGCCATAAATGCCAATATATTAAAAAATTTAAAAAAAAAAACAGCCAGAATGAACAATTTGGGCGATGCTTTAATTTAAAAAAAAATGTGATTTACACCTTGCATGGCATTGGAAACTGTCTTGGATGACAGGAGTTGTATTTTAATGTTGGGAAAACAATAGAAACAAAGGCGAAGGCTCTGTTGGACAGTGCAGAGAGAGAGTGTGGTCTCAGCAGACGTTTTCTGAAAGAGGATGATCCAGATTTTCACTTGAAAGAGATTGAGAAGAGACAGCACAAATCATGGCTTCATCTGCTCTGTATTTGTTTGCCAACTGCCGGCCCGGTTGAAGTGTGAACCTGGATTAAGATGAGTTACTCCCAACGGCAGCCAAAATAGGCCCGGTGAGGATTTTACCTGTGTGTGAAACCAAAAGCAGAGGCTTGCTTTATGTGTGTTTTCTCCTTGCTCTGAGACAATCACCATGGCAGCCTTATCACGCCGCTACATGCAATCACTAGGACAACTCTGCCTGGTCATTGGCTCGCGAACAAATCACAAATCACAAGCTGTTTTTTTTTTTTTCGCTACGCCCTCACAATGGCCGCCAGTGGACTGATTCACTGATCCTATATGATGGCCATCTGGAGTGCTCGTGTGTTTGTATGAGTATTTGTGAGGAGGAACGTCGGCAGGTAAGCTCGCCGTGAAGTAGCTGTGCATGCATCACAGCAACACCTGTTACCGTCTCTCTGTGCGTCTCCTGTGGGCTTTGAGCTCATGCCCAGCAGAGCAGACAAACTATTGTTCCCTGAGGAATGACTAACTACCTCAGCTGTCTAATTCGCACAAAATTTCAGCAGCTGGATGCGGACCGGAGCTCTAATCAGGAAGGATTTCCACCAATAAACGATCCACCTGTCCTATGAAATATGAATCCTTTCATGATTCACCTGTTAAGCCGAGGCGATTTTTCAATAATGTTGTTCGCTGACTTTCTGTGGACTCCTATTGCCATTTCAGTTCTGCTTTACAAGCTGCTAATAAAATTATTTAAATGACTTTTATTTGCTTTCTCGCTGCGAGTCACTAGAAAATATTGAAACCACTCTCCTACAAACATGGCAGTGGTATCGTAAAAATAAATAAATAAATACTTGTATGTGTAAAAATAATCTTACAAGGGTTATGTACTGGACTATTTCTTGGATGGGACCAGTTACTTTAGAAGTCTCTGCTGGTTGCCTGGCAACTGGTCCTGGCCAAGACATAGCCAGAAGCTTTAAAAGGTGCTGGGAGCTGATTCGGGCAGCACCACTTTTCCAGCACTTCCCACCTCCACTTTCCGATCTTTGTGCTAAGCTAAGTTAGCCAGCTGCAGGTGTGTGCAGCGGCCATCGAAGTTACACAACTCAAGACACAACCTCCATCTTGACCTCGTTACGCCGACTACCTCAGGATTGATTTGAAGAGTTTAGGTGCCGCTTTTGAGGCCCAGACAGAGACTGGCCCCTGAGTACATCACTGAGTGTTTAATTCCTCGTGTGCCTCGGTGTAGCCTCAGATCTTCTTCTTGTGTCCCACTGCGACAACCAAAAAAAAAACCAGAGGCGACAGGGCGTCAGGTCCTGTCACTTTGAAACGATTTACCGCAGGAGATCTGATAGAAAATCCCCTTTTGCCTAATTAATCCATGATGGTTTATGTCGATTATATCCAGGTTTGTAATATTTTGTCCCGTTCACAATGTCTCTAATGATTTTGTGTCATTTTATTGGATTCAGTTTTAAAATCTTGCTATAGCTGTTCTGAAAAGTGCAGTACAATTAAAAATGTTATCACGAAAAACTGAATAAATGTATTTGTTGAACAGAGACAATAAGCTTTGTCTAATGTGATGTATAGTAGCAACTGTGGAACATAATATCAATATCATTAAACACTACAAGATTCTGTATACATACACAATATCCTAATTTTTTAAATTTATTTTGTTGTGTTTCTGGGAATCTAATTACATTTTTTAGTTGCTCAACAGCTCAAATTTGATCTGTTGATAATAAAACAATGACTTTACTGTCCACTAGTGCCTGGTAAATTTATACTATTATGACAAAATTAACAGAACTGGCTACACTCATGATGACATTTAAGGATAATGAAGTAAATCAAGTGTTTATATCAATGCTCTGGTGTGGTGTAATGTCTCAAAAATTCATCCTAATCACTATTCTACAGCAGGATTCAAATACTTGGTTACTTCAGTCCAACTGTGAGCTTTTACAGGATGCGTGGCATATGTCCTTCATTTCATGCGCCCGACGCCGAGGTGCTTACATCATGCTGCAAAACAAATATGCTGGCACTGGGGGTAATGGTGCGTCTAGCTTCATTTTCCAGCACTGCAGTCATGTCTGCCTCTCCCTGCGCTGGCTCCAGGAGGGCCCAGCAGCTTAACAAGCCTCTTGGGGACCCAGACAGCAGAGAGGAGATGATTTTACCTCAGGACACAGTCTGACAGACACACACACACACACACAAACACACACACATAGGCTGGGCAGAGTCAAACAAGTGGGTTTAAAAATGCACATTCACAAGGCTTCAGACACAGTTTATACACCCACACACAAAGACTCATATTCCTTGTTGCCTGGGCTGACTTTGCAGCTATGCGCAGCAGCAGGGGGGCTCCTATTCTACGTTCAGGGGCCTTTCAATGGAGCACCACCGCTCTGTAATCCACAACCTAAAACCTAATAATCATCGCAGTTCATTACAAAAAAGCCTGGCTGCGTCTTAACAGGCGTGACAGGATGGAAACCATTCAATCCCCCGCGGTAATCGAGCTGGAGTTCAGATGTGTACAGATTCTCCATAACCATAAGTCACACAACAGACACCCCCACACAAACAAACCCCGGCTCACGGGGAGGCCGGGGTAAAGCGGTAATCTCATCTGCATCCGCCAGATGACTGGTTGCTGCCACTGAGGTCAACATTCATACGCTGGTTACTGTGGTATCTGACATGTGCTGTGTGCCAGGAGGAAATTATAGCAATCAATGGGTACTGATCACCAATAGGAGTTGTCGGGTTGTGTTACGAACAACAGGGATTGTTGTCGATTAGACCTATGGCTCTGAGGCTGTGTCAGGGAGATCAAGTAAAGGTTAAAAACAGATACACTGAAAAATACTGCATATACTACATATAATGGGTGAATATAATTAAAATATTGTTGCTTTTTCACCACAAGAGGGCAACAGTGTTCAGTGTATAGCATCAGCACAGCTGGATTGTACCTTCATGGAGAATAGTGTAAAAATTTTCAATGTAGTTCGGATTAAATCGAGATGTTTGTTGACCATCAGATCAGTTCTTACAGGATTGTGATGGACATGTTTTAGATTTTTCCCTCTTCCAACACCTGATTCAAATGATCAGCTCATCATCAAGCTGCAGAAGCCTGATAATGATCCTGATCATTTGAATCAGGTGTGTTGGAAGAGGGACACATCTACAACATGCAGGATAGGGGCCCTCGAGGACCAGGATTGTGTACTCCTGGCCTAACATCTTACTGTAAAGCATCACAATAGCTCCTCCCATTAATAACTACAATTATAGCTTTAACTTATCTATTTCTATGTATTGAAAATGGTCCAGCTTGTTGGGAAAGTGCAGAGAAAACAGGTAATACAGAATAGCGTGACGCTGCAGCGCATGCGACTGGAAAAAAGTTTAGAAAAGACACATACACACAACTTTACCTTCGCAGATCCGGTCCAGCCGCTGTCTCTTCACTTTGTGTTTGTCAGTCAGGGACATGGCGTCAAACAC